>JAODAL010005239.1:0-146183 GCA_025379985.1 Phyllomedusa bahiana
GGTTAAAAAAAGGGTTTTGGATGCATTTCGGGGGCTAATAATATAAAAATTTATAGTGACTAGATTCAGGAGAGGGGTCATTGCCCGGGGATTTTTTGATTGCCAATTTGGGCAGGGGGGAAATTTTTTCCCTAAAAGAGGAAAATTTGGCTTCTACCTCATTGGGGTTTTTGACTTCCTCGGATCAAACCTTACACACAGGCCTGAACAAGATGACGCTTTTTTTTTTTTTCCCTTACAAAACTAGAAACTATAAACTATGGGGTCGGGCCCTCAAGGCCCTAATAGCGAGGATAAAATTTTGAGGAGGCATCAGCCAAAATTTTGGAAGCGAAAAAAAAGGGGCCAATATCCCCTGCTTCTTGCAGTAGGCGGCAAAGTAAAGAGTGGGAGAGTGGCAGGGAGGTATTTGTAGGGTCAGCCTTTGCATCCCAAACCGGTTTGAGGACCAGTGAGATGAAACAAAAAATAGATATGATTTAGCCGACCAATTGGGAGGGGGTTGGAACAGGGCTTCATCATCGTCGGGGAGATGGGGCGTTGCTTGGTTTTTCAGGGCACGGCCAGCCAGAATTTGGGTTGTGGGGCTGGGGTTCAGAGGGTAGCAATGTTAGGTCGGGAGCCAAGAAGCCGGGGGGTAAAAAAACCCGCTTCCAGCAAAAAAAGTAGGGGACAAGGGCTCAACGAAAGGGAGTGGCAGTAGTAGTCCACCCGTCGGAGCTTGGGGGGTAAAATCAGCTACCCCGCGGGTGGAGTTTTTTGTAACACACCGGGAAACTAATATGGGATATGTAGAAAATTTTAGGCGAAAGTGAACGTGGGGCCAGGGACTACGTTGGCACCACGGCCCGCGTCAACACATGCAGCGTCATCATCCGGTTGCCTTGGGAAAAACGTGGCCAGATGTGGTGGTCCCTCCTGCTGCCGCAGCAACAAACAGCCCGGGCCCCGTGGCACCATGCCATTGCATCAGTCAAGGTCCACCACCTCTGCAGAAGGGGTGTTTCTCTTTGCATCGTTCGGGAGGGAATTTGCAAAGACACACAGTATGATCCCAACCTCCTAAGTACAGAAAGTGACCGTGTCCTGCCCAAAATTTTGGGGGGTACTGCGTCCTCCCTTTCCAAATGGTGGACCTGTACCATTCAGAGAACTAGGGTTGTGCAGAGCCGAGATGGGATTTCCAAAGCCGTTTTTTTTTTCCAAAAAAGGCGTCCAGCACTTCATAAATTGTAAAAACAAAGGGGGGAAAGTCCTTAATTTTATCGGTTTTTTCCAGGTGCACGGCGCACGGAAGTCTGGAGCGTAACTAGGGGTCGGGCCGTAATTCCTTTAAAAAACCCCTGGGTGAATGTGCTTCCTGCCCGGCACACCAAAACTTGGAAGAACGCCGTTTTCCCCCTCCATTTTGGGTAAAACTGCTGCCCCCAGGCCAATGTCACCTCCTCCTCCTCCACCAAAAAACCACTCTCACCTCCACAAGTGCGTCCTCAAAACCCATGGATTTCTAGCGCCAACTCAAAATGGAACCAGGGACGGGAAAAGGGAAAATAACAGGGTTTGCCCGCGTGCCCGGGAGGGATGTTCTGCCCCCTGCTGACCCCCGGTTCAATTTGGTTTTGAAAAGGTTCCTGAAGTCTTCAACCGATCTCAGAAATTCTGAAAAATGGAGGAAACTGTGCATGGGCTTCATCCTTTCCCTACAAAGCAGGAAACCCCTCGATTGTACGGGGGGAACGGCCTCCCCCCAACACACTCTGATATGGGGTTTTACCCTTTGGAATTCCAGCTGCACATTTGGACCAATGTAGAACAGAGAAAACCCCTTCGATTTTTTGATGCCCAAAGGGGGGACGGGTACTCCCCTGTGTAACTTTGATTCGCCAGGGGCAGCTCATGGTGAAACCTCCCCTTTTTTGAGGCCATTCGGGGGTGAATTTTTGTCAGTGGGACTAGGGGGATGAATAACGCATCCATGTTTCTGCCTGGAACAGATGCTAAAAAAATTTTTGGGCAGAGGACTGGAGACGGGGGGGGACTAAATCTCGCCCACATAGTCCGGTGGGGACTGAAGTGGGGAGGAGGATTTGGGGCATTGTTGGTGAAATGAGTGGGTTTTCTACCCAGGTCAAGAGAGGAGGAGCAGGAGCGGGGGAGGGGGAATGGAGATAAGGAAGACGAGGCAGATGACCCCCAAGCACCCTGGCAGTATACAGTGGAGAATGGAGGCAGGAGCCCCTCAGAGTCGACTATGTTGCAGATGGCCCACAGCATGCTCATTTGCCTGGCTGTGACAAGGCGAATAGTCAGCATTCTGCAGAGGGATGACTTTCTGAATTCCACCCGCATATAATGGACCCTCACTCATTCCAAAATGGGAGCACGCAAGACTTGTTTTCCCAGCTATTGTGAGGAGAGGACAATTAACTCATATACTATAGAAAATCCTCTCGTAAGTCAGTTGGCCTCGATGCCTATGTGCTCATGGCATCGTCCCTTCTCTGACAGGTTGACCAGGGGGTTTCTTCAGCGCTCACGTGGACTACTTGCAGCGGCTTAGGGCTTGGCCTGGGGAAGGTGGGGGTACTGTCGGAGCAGTACCCCGCTCCATCAGTCAGCCACCTATAAAGTCTGGAGTCACTGATGAGCAGCTTCCCCTTTCACCTCCGCTAGTGAGGAGGGGCAGTTGTTAATCAAGAGCAGCAGCGCAGGAACCTGGAGCAGACCTGGATAACCAAAAACAGGTGGTGGCCTACTTGGACAGGCACTCTGCCAACCCCAGTTAGAAGCATTCCGTTGGACTACTGGGCAGCCTATATCTGAAAATTGTGTGGACGACAAGTTGCCGAGTTTGCATGTGGAGAGAAGCCTTATGTCCTGCCCCGGCCAGTAGTGTGGCATCAGAGCGGGTGTTCGCAGTGCTCAGTGGGCCATCGTTACCCCAAGGAGAAGAACCCGCTTTTCCATGGGAAATGTGGAAAGACTCTGACCTTATCAAGATGGAATCAGGCGTGGATCGGCCAGAGTGATTTCCATACACACCAATGTCCTATAGGCTTACAGACTACATCAGCCATGAAGCCTCACCAAACTGTGAGAATGATGTCTGGGTTCAAACTCCTGCCTCAGCCACTAATCTGATGCCGCTACCCAGCCTGATGCCACACATCTGCTGACAGTTTCTCCATCTGCCACAACCATCTTTACCAGGGGGACTGGTATTGCCAACACTCCTCCACACTCTTGTCATGTGTGCCACTAGTCTGAACTCATGCTGCTCGTCATGTGGCTTGCTCTGCTGCCGTGACTCTAATACGACTGTGTCATTGTGCCACTGTTGCCTCATGCTGCTGACTGTGGCAGCTTGCGTGGACCTACACATTGTCATCTGTGCCTCACGTCTGACCTCAGATGCTGCGCTGTAGGCTGCTGCCGCCGGACAACGCCACTACAGTCTGTGTCATTGTACGAATCTGTGAGCTCACTCCTGTTTTTGCCACCTCCAGATGTCATTGTGCACATGTCTGAACTCATGGTGATGCTGTGGCTGATGCGCAGTTGACCTCCACACTGATGTATTGTCCCACTCTGTGGCCTTACTCCTGTGTTGCCACCTCCAGGAATGTCATTGTGCTCCAACTGTCTGACCTCAGATGCTGATGCAGTGGCTGCTGCCGTGACTACACACTCTCGTCATTGTGCCACTCTGTGGCCTATTTCTGTTTTATGCCACCTTAGATTGTTCTATTGTTGCCACTCTGTATGACTCATGCTGCTGTTGTTGCTGTGCCATGACATCACAACACTGTGTCATTGTGCACATGTCTGACCTCATGCTGCTACTGCTCGTGACCTCCACACTAAGTGTCATTTTCCCACTCTGTGGCACTCCCTACTATGTTTTTGGCCACCTACAGAATGTCATTGTGCCACTGTCTGACCTCATGCTGTTGCTGTGGCTGCTTGCCGTGACACTATCACAATCTGTGTCATTGTGCCACTCTTTGGCCTACTCCTGTTTTTGCACCTCCAAGAAATCGTCATTGTGCACCGGTCTGACCTCATGCTGCTGTCTGTGGTCTTGCTGCCGTGACCTACACACCTGTGTCTTTGTGCCACTCTCTTTGGCCTACTCGCGTGTTTTTTGCCGCGACATCTCCAGAATGATAATTGTTGCCACTGTAGAGACCTCATGCTTGCTGCATGTGGCATGCTGCCGTGTACCTACTAACACTGTGTCATTGTGCCACTTCTTTGGCTAACTTCCTGTTTTGTGCCAACCTCCAGAATGATCATTGTGCCACTCGCTTTGGCCTACTCCTTGTTTTTGCCACCTCCTAGAATTGTTCATTGCTGTTCACTCTTCTGACCTACTTGCTGCTGTCGGCTGCTCGTCCGTCACCTCCTCACACACTCTGTCCTAATGTTTGCCTCCTGAGCTCTCAGCTTGTGTTTTTTCACACTGTCGCTGCATGAATTTATCGGCGTACATTCCCCTTCAGTTTTTGGTATTAGGTTTGCCCTCTTCCTGTGCCCAGGTGGGAAAATTTAGATGTGAAGCTGATTCTATTGAAGAGCGGCGGCGTCATGTGCATGTCTATTGACTAAAACACAACATTGTATGAAGACCAGACCAAGCTCCGTCTGTATATTAAGCTGGCAACAAACGTTGTACAGCACCTGATCAGGCTCTGTGCAGACTGGAAATTGCTGCTTTTGTAACTTGATTCGTACAGAAGTAATTCGAACGCAAGTTTATTTTTATGTCGGGAAATTCGAGCGAAGTGAACGGAAAGACGAATTTCGGGAATTCGCCCATCTTCTAGTCATTATGCAGCAGCAATTCTAAATAGTGGGTACTTTATTTATTTTTGATCTTTCTTCAGAGGTGATTGATTGTAAAGGGAGAAAAAGGGGACGAGGTATGTGTTTTATTTATTTTATTTTTCGTGTTTGTGTTTTCCTTTTTTTTCTCCTTTTTTTTCCTTTTGCACATTTTTTTTTACTTTTCCCCAAAAGCGATTTGTAACAGCAATCTTCAAATCACTGTTAAAAGGCAGACCAGTTTAGAGCAGAACTGCTCTCATATACTGGTTCCACTGGGCTGTCAATCATCATGCCTGCAATGCATTGCGGGCATGGTGACGTCACCATGATGTCGGGTGAGTGGAACAATAGTGGAAGAGAGTACCGTTACTGCGCCCATCGCAGGCAGGAGGAGCTCACTCCTCCTGCCTGCAACTTCATTATCGCGACCATGATATTTCGCAATAATGAGGGGTTAATCACCCGTGGCCAGAACTCTCGACTCCGGGCTCGGCGCGGTCGATTGCGAGCCATGAGTCTCCTGCATTAATTAACGCTGGTCCTCACAGTGTCGCGATGTGCGGGGCTCGCTATGCTATGCTGCTCAACGATCGCCAGGAACGTACCAATATATAGCCATTTGCGGGAACCGCACTTCACCATACTAGGGTGTATGACGTACTCGCGTCTATGTCAGGGAGAGGAAAGGGGTGTTTTAAACAGTTTATGTTGCCACATAAATATAGGTGATGTAAAAACATGTTAGCACTGGTATTTTAGATCGTGTAAGAAAGAAAATAACCCCACCCAAAATATAAAAAAATCTTGAAGTCACTTTTTGTTATTTAATAAAACAAAAAGGTAAAAAGATTACATAGTTTGTCCGAAATGTAAAAAAATCACCCCTCTGAACTGTTATACAGTTAAAAAGTGAACACATCTCTGAAGCCACTGCTGCTACAGGACCTCTACAGTTTTAGTTTTCACGTGATACTGCAGACAGTCAAGACAATTTGTTTTAAGTCTTGAACAACTACTTTAAAATTTACAGTACCTTGATCATGTAACTGAGGGGATGTGCACATTCCTAGTAGCAGTTTGGCCATAATTTTTAAGAAACCAAGAGAAAAATGATGCAGTTCTGTTGCAATTTTTATAAAACCAGGTTTTTTTGTAGCATTTTTAAAAAGATAGTTGTAGAAAAGAGTGAATGTGACAGCAATATACAAAAAGTCACAAAAACATGTGTAAAAAACCCGACAGGGCTGGTGTTCTGTCCCTAATAAGAGACTGAGTTTTCCTGGTTGCTCTGGACACACACCCTCCCTAAATTATGAGCCTGTCTGTACAATCATTTAAATGTAATAGATTAAAAAAAAACTCTGTGACACATATACCCCCTGCATTCAGGAATAGGATCGGAGGCGGAGCTTATATGCAAATAGTTAATGAATTCAGAATATAAAAGTTTTGGTCATTTAACTCTTTATCTCAGTTACCTGGTTATATGTTTCTATATTCAGTGACTATGGACATGTTATTACTTTTCTTGCTGGTTATCCCAATAAGTAAGAGCTAGAAGAGTCTGTTATATATCAGGTTATATTTCAAGTTAATAAGAACCTATTATATACATATTTACCTTATTATGTTCTCTTTTCTTTAGGTGTCTTCTCTCAGACAGTACAGGTGACAGGTCCAGGACAAGTAAAACCTTCACAAGAACTCAGGCTGACCTGTACAGTGTCTGGGTTTGAGTTAACCAGCAGCAACATCCACTGGATCAGACAAACTCCTGGGAAAGGGATGGAATGGATTGGAGAAATACGGGGTGGTGGTACTACATATTATGCTGATTCCCTGAAGAGCAGAACCATGATCTCTAAAGACAACTCTAAGAAGCAGGTCTATCTCCAGATGAATAACATGGAGGCTGCAGACACTGGAATCTATTACTGTGGTAGAGACACAACAGAAGAAATTAATGAGGAGATCATACAAAATCCAAATGTGTCTAACTGGAAATAGAAAACCACAAGAGTAAGTGCCTCACTGAAGATAAAATAAAAGTCTTTATAAGCCAGATAAATATTGTTGCACTCCTCATCTTAGAGAATCGTTAAAGTAACCGCAGGAAAAGCAAACAGAATTCTAATTCAATATGATTAGTCACTAGGGATGAGCGAATCGATTCTAATGAAGTAGAAGTCGTTTAGAATTTCAGGAAAAATTTGATTCTGAACGAAGCTGAAGTTCATGGCGATTCACGGTAATGAAGTTAAAATGGCCACGAGCACATGGTGTGACATGTTGAAGAGAACTATGGGAGGAAGAAAGGGACACCCTCAATGACATTTGCAGACATGCAGCCAATTAGCAGCCATCCAGCTTCTGTGATGTCACAGCCCTATAAATACGGCAGCCATCTTAAATTCTGCCACTTCACACTTTGTCTCCTATGCACAAGCATCTGGCTGTAGCAACTATAGAAGAAAAAAATGTTGATGAATGCTCACCGGGAATCTCGGGCTAGTATGGGGTCTGCAAGAGTTCCTTCAACGCACAGTGCACACAGAAGTGGACGTCCGGCTGTAGTTGTCCCACAAATGCAATACAATTTGAAAGATTCCAGCACACGTGCTCCGGATAGAAATTTAACGTATAAAATGCACTTTTATTGAAAACTAAATAAAAACGTGATATAAAATCATGGATAGAGCTATAAAGTTTACGCGTTTCAAGCACACTAAATGGCTCTTAGTCGTAACAAACAAATAGCTGCAAAGACTTCAATATAAATCCTTCCTGAGACTAATCAGTACTAACATCTGTGCTTTAACTCATTCCTAACCAAACAAAGAAAAAAGAACATGTTTAACCATAAATATGTGTCTAATAAATACAATATAAATAACAAATGAATAAATCAGTATAAATACATAAGATCTGATTTGAAGTTTAGACCCCGCGGGTATCTGGTATCTAAAGTGAGGATCCAGTACGCCTCACGATTAGTGAGGCATTTTCTCCAGTCCCCACCTCGTACAGGCTTGTTAACCCCTTCTATAGCTCTCACTTTGAATTGTTCTAAACTGCTCTGGTGAATCTCTTTAAAATGTTTGGAAGCCCCTGACAGGTTGTGTGCATTAAGATTTTTAATGTCGTAAATATGCTTTCTTATTCTGATATGAAGACTTTTAGTAGTACACCCAATGTATTGTAATTTGCACTGTTCACACCAGATCATATATACATCATAATTGCTATGGCAGTTCAAAAATGTAGAGATTGGATATGTTTTACCAGTAGCGAATGATGTAAAATCATTACTTTTGATCATAAATTTGCAAAGACTGCACCTACTTGTGGCGCATCTGAAAGAACCTTTATCCCCTAACGACCGTGCACCGTCTTTTGACGGTGGCTGGTGCGTGTCGTTCGTCTGCAGCGACGTCTTTTGGCGTCCTGCAGACATCTGAGTTTGCGGCGCCTGGCGCCACAGCTACGCTTGGTTCGGGGCTATGCTACACAGCCCTGATCCCAGAGCATCTCCTGCGAGCACCGGGAGTGGAGGAAACCTCCCAACCCGGTGCTTTAACTTTTTGATTGCGGGGTGCGTTACCGCAGGGGCAATCAAAGGGGTTTCCCCTGCTCTGTCGGGTGATCGGAACACCCGGTGACCCGACAGAGCCCGGGGAAGGGCTGCACAGTCAGCTCTGGGGACCTAGAGTGGCCCCAGAGCTGTCTGTGTATGAAGCCAGTGACCTGGACACACTGTGTGCTGTCCTGATCACTGCCTGTGTCAAAGTGATACAGATTAGAATGTATTAACATATATGAATATGCTAATACATTACCAAGTGTAAAAAAATAAATAAAAAAAAATGTAAACCCCGTTTCCTTCATGGGAGTAAAAAAAAAGTAAAAAAAAACAGAAAAGTGTAAGAAAAAGAATAAAAAAAAATAAACAATTTAAAATAAAAATAAAAAATTTAGTAAAAAATAATTTGTGCATAAATTACACACACAAAAAAACCCACACATATCAGGGATCCAACACGACCGTAATAACCTGTAGAATTATCTAACAAGTTATTAAGTGTGAAATGTGAATGGTGTAAAAAAAAAAATTATAATAAAAAAAAATAAAAAAAAAAAAAAAAATACTGCAATTTTTTATAATAATTTAAAACTTTTCCCCCCCTTAAAGTCAACTGTCTGAATAAAACGAGGCCTCATCCAACTGCGTCATTGAAAAAAAAAAAAAGTTAAAAACTGTTAAAATGCAAGGAGGCAAAAAAAAAAAAGTTCGGGTTTCTTTAAACTATTTTTTCAGGCTTCGGTTTAGGGGTTTAAAAATTTAAACCCAGGACCCTCTAGATGTTGTAGTGTATGTAAACAAACTCGGTGAAACAATGTTACCTACTGTGCGTGGTCTAGTAGAGACATATTTACAACCATCCTTCAGGATGGTTCACAATGTCGGATCGACTTTCAATAAGGGAATATGTTTCTGAACGATTGCAGTAATTTCTGAAAATTGACGACTATATTGAGTTGAGAAACACAAGGGAGCTCTTCTTTCTCTCTCCATATTGTTTTTAGAACTATTAAAAAGTTAAATTCATTCTTTTTGCCATTTTTATTGATAGCTTGAAAATTTAACCAAGGTTTGTAGCCCCTTTTTTTCTGGTTTTTTAGATATAACATTTTTTTCTTTCTAAAAAAAATTTGGTTTACACAATTTCCTCTTCGCTCGAGTAAATTCACCAACTGGTAAGTTGTTGATGATGTGGTTAGGGTGACAACTAGATGCACATAACAAACCATTGCCAGAAATAGGCTTCCTATGCGTAAGTGTGTGAATGGTGCCATTAACAGAATCTCCTATAAGTTCAAATCTAGAAATGTGATTTTCTCACTATTCATTTCAAAAGTAAATTTAAGGTTTTCCTGATTGTTATTGACAAATTTAGATACATTAGAAGAGGAACCCTGTCAGATCAGTAGGGTATCATCAATGTATCTATTATATAGAAAAATATCCTGAGCAAAAATATTGTTAATTGAATAGATATATTTTTCTTCCCACCAAGATACAAAAATGTTGGCCAGAGATGGTGAAAAACATGAGCCCATTGGGCATCCCTGAATTTGGAGAAAATTTTTTGTATTAAACTGAAAATAATTTTGAGTCAATAAGAATTCAGTAACCATAATAAGGTATTTTTTTCGGGGATTATCAAAATTTTTAAATTTGATGTAAGCGCTAAAAGGGCTAGTGCTTGGGGAATAGAGGTATAGAGTGCTACAATATCGCATGAAACCCATGTGAATGTGGGCTTTCAAGTTATTCTATTCAAATTTTTTAAAACCTCTCTAGAATCCCTAATGTAGCTAGGAGAATGAAACACTAATGGGACACTAATGGAACACTAATGGTTGGAGATGACGATCAAACCAAGTACTCAGATGTTCAAAGATTGACCCTATACCTGATATGATGGGACGTAAGGGAGAGGGAAATATTACCTTGTGTGCTTTAGGGAATGCATGGAAAATAGGTGTTCTGGGAAACTCCATGAGCATGTTCTCTTTTTGTTTTGGTGTTATAGCATGTAATGCTACTCCTTCTTCAAGAAGACTATCCCCTGTTGAAAACAAAAAATTGGTTTTTATCCTTTTCCTTTTAATTTAGTATATTTAATATTTTTTCACCTCCTTGAAATATAGATCTTTTTTTAAGACCACCACCATGCTACCCTTATTGGGGGGGAGTTTTATCAGGTAAGGGTTTTGCCCCGAAATTCGGTTTTAAGGGGTTTAAAACTCCCTAGAGGTTAGTTTTTTTCTCCCCACATGTTTGCTAAGATATAGATCCTTAAGTTCCTGCTCCACCAAAAATTCAAAATCATCCTTAATCTTAGCTCTGGAACCAATAGGATAAAATTCTGTATTCTTGATATATTGTAAATTTGCATCTTCCAAATCAATATTGGTTATCTGCGATTTTCCCCCAATAGGGGATGAGGATTATAATTGCAAATTTAAATGGCACGATTTTTTAGGTTATCGGAAAATTTTCCTCACGCAATATTTTTGGTAGAATCTGCAGAAACTTCCTGTATTTTGGGGCCACAAATCAGCTTACAGCATAGAGCAGGGTGAGCTGGGTGTGCGTGTCATGACGTGATGTGTTGGTTGTCATTGGCTGGAAAAAAATTTCACAGACAGGGGGGGCGAACACAGACGACAGGAGGCAGGCTTTTGAAAGGGAGGGGTATTTGTGCAGCCAGACCTGCTTTTTAACCTGATTGAAATGGCATTTTTTTAAAAAGTTTTTTGGCCAGACACCCCCGCACCTGAGGGGGAAATTGTACCTTTTATTTTTTGAGCCCGTTTTGTTCAAAGAGCCCCCTTGTACCTATATTAGGATACAGAAATTTTTTGTAACTGCAAGGTTATTTTAATGGGCAAAACCACCTTTCTTTTTGTATAATTTTAAAAAAGCTGTTTTCACTTTGGCGCAGCCCGTTTTGTTAAAGAGCCCCTTGTCCTATATTTGGATCAGAAATTTTTTTAGTAACGCAGGGGGTATTTTTGGGGCAAAAACCCCCTTTTCTTAGTATAACTTTTAAACTGTATTCCCTTTGGTGCGGCACAGTTTTGTTTTAAAGGCCATTTGTACTTTATTAGGATACAGAAATTTCGTAAAATGCAGGTGATTTCATTTGGGCAAAAGAGAAATACAGAATTTGAAAGCAAATAAAAACAATAAAAGGATAAAAAGTAATTTTTGAAACCCCCCAAAATCCCTAAAAATAAATTCCCTGTTAAGAAGAATAAACTTTGTATAAGAGATCAACAGAGATTACATAAAGAACGAGCATATATCATACAGTCGTAAAGAAATTACATGGGATGAAGGGAAGCTTCAAATCTTAAGAAGGTAGACGCTAACCAATATTAGCTGTTGGTATCAATTATGTTTATATAGGTACCGAGAGAAATCTCATGATGTGTTTTAAAAGAAAAATTTTTGGGGGGAAAACCAAAATTCCCATTTGGGTCTTGTTGCTGGACTAAATAGGTGGGAAATTTCTAAAGAGGTTCCAAATGAAATTGGATATTCACTTGTTAATCACCCCGAAAAAAAAAAGGGCGGGGGGCTTCCAGTAAAATGCATTATGCTCTCGTGGCTACTAATTGTGAAAGAACACCATATGGGGGGAAGGAGATGGGAAATTGGAAAATTTCTGAGAGTAATTCTCTTTGACCCCTAATTTAGAGACCCGAGGACGTCCCACCACATGTGAAGTAATGAGCCCCCTGAACCCAAAGTCTCCAGCATTGTTGGGTGTTTGGGAAACCAAAGAGGTAGAGACGGGCGAATTTTTAAAAAAATTTGATTTGGTCATTCGCCGAAATTTCCCCACAAAATTCGGTTGGTCCGAATTACTTCGGAGAATCACGTTAAAAAAACGTATTTTCCCGGTGCCGAGCCTGCAGGGTGCTGAAAACGTTGTGCAATCTTAAATATCAGAGGGAGTTGGTTTGGCTTCATACAATTTGGTTTTTGTATGACACGACTGACTGCCCCCGCTCTTATTGTTCACTATTAAATTCGTGGGCACTTAAGAGGGGAAAACTGACCAAAAAAAATCAAGCGGGAATGTAGCCTGATAAAGTTATGGCAGCGAAAGCAGGAAAAAAACAAACTGAGAGCTCAGGTGGCAACATCAGTGACAGGTGTGGAGGTGAGGGGGCATGGGTCAGAGAGTGGGACATGACATTTGGGGTGGCAAAAACAAAAAGTAGGGCCCCAGGGGACAATGACACAGTGTGGAGTCACGGCAGCAGCGCAGGAGGTCAGACAGTGGCACAAAGACTTTGGAGGTGGGAAAAACTGGAGTAGGCCACAGAGTGGCACAATGAACAGTGTGGGGGGCACGGCACAGCGCATGAGGGAGGAGTGGGCCCAATTTCATTCTTTGGGGGGCAAAAAAAAGGGTAGGGGACAGAGTGGGCCCAATGACACAGTTGGAAGTCAAGGCAGCAGCTGAGGGCAGAAGGGCACAAGAAAATTTTGGAGGTGGCAAAAAAATGGAGTAGGGCCCCAGGTGGCACAAGACACAGTGTGGAGGTCCGGCAGCAGCAGCATGAGGTCATACAGTGGCACAATGACATTCTGGAGGGGAAAAAACGGGAGTAGGCTATAAGTGGCACAATGCCCACAGTGGGGAGGTCACGGCAGCGCGCATGGGTCAGACATGGCACAATGACATTTGGAGGTGGCAAAAAACGGGGAGTAGGCCCAGGTGGCACAAAGACAGAAAAGTGGACAGCAGCAGCATGGGGTTTCAGAGAGTGGCACAATGACACAGGTGGAGGTCACGGCATCAGCCCCCGCAGAAACCCTGAGGTCAGCCCAAGGGGCAAAAAGGGACATTCTGGAGGGGAAAAAAACCCGGATTGGGTACAGAGTGGCACAATGACACGTATGGGGGTAAAAGGGCCCGCAGCAGAGAGGTCGGGCCAGTGGCAAAATTAAATTCTGGGGGTTTGGCAAAAACAGGAGAAAGGGCCAAAAGGGCACATTGACAGAGAGTGGAGCGCACCCCCGGGAAATGAGGTCAGAGAGGGGGCCACAATGACACAGTGTGGGGGGGTCACGGCATAAACACCCAGCAGCACATAAAGGTCAAGAGGGGAAAAATGAAAAGTGTGGATGTCACGGCAGCACCCAGCAGCAGCTTTAAAGATCATAGCGTGGCACAAGGGGCGAGTGTGGAGGTGGGGGGGAAATTATCAGCCCCTTTGTAAAGATGGTTGGCGGCAAAAGGGGAAAACGGCAGCAATGTTGGCATCGGCGGGGGGCGGCATCAGAATAGGCTGGGGCCCGGGTATTTTAAACCCCCAAAATTTTTTTTCCCTCACATTTTGGGGGTAAAGGGGCATGGCAAAATTTTGTTTTGACGCCAAAGGGCTTTGGTGTGTGGAAATCCGGGGCGACCAAAGGGCCTGATTCATCTTAAAAAAAGGGTCGGGCATTCCACATTTCCGTGGAAAGGGGGGTTCTTTGGGGGAAACCGAGGGCCCCCGCTGCACTGAACACCCGGCTCTGATGCCCACCTACGGGCCCGGGCAGGCCAGCTTTTTCCCACGCAAACTCGGCAAGTTGCGGCCACACATTCAGTTTGGCTCCCCAGTAGTCCAGGGGGACCCTTTTTTAACTGGGGGTGGCAGAGTGCTGCCCCAAGTAGGCCCCCACCGTTGGTTCGGGGACGGGCCCCGGTCCGGCTGCTGCTGGGGGTGTGACTGCCCCCCCTCACTAGGGGGGGTTGAAGGAAGCTGCTCATCAGTGAACCCAGACTTAAGTTGCGCTAAATGGAGCGGTACTGTTTCCTACCCCCCCCCCTTCTCCCAGAAACCCGGGGGCAGTGGGAAAGTAGCTGAAAAACCCCCTGGTCAAAACCCTGCCCAGAAAAGGGGACGATGCCGAAAATGGGGCAGGGCCCCAACTGACTACGGAGGATTTCCCAATAGTATTTGATTTTGTCCTCCCTCTCAGCACTGTAAAAAAAGGTTTCCCTTTTTGGGGACCGGTAGCGGGGGGCCCAAAATAGGGTAGGAGCCAGAAGTCATCCCTCTGCAGGATGCTGACTTTTTCGGCTGCCCATTTCCCAGGCAAAAAAAGCTTCCCTGGGGGCCCATCTGCACAAGTGACTCCGGGGGGTTTCCCTGCCTCCTCTCCACTGTTTACTCCCCGGGTGCTTGGGGGTTTCATCTCCCTTTCGTTTTCCCTCATCCCCATCTACCTCCCCCAGTCCCTGCTCCTCTTTTTGTCCCGGGTAAAAACCCACAAATTTCACCAGCCCAATTTGCTTCTGCCCCTTATGTCCTCCTCCCCCAAATTTCATCCCCACCGGACCATGGGGCCCGTGAGATGTATTCCCCAAACGTCTCCAGTCCCCCCCCAGACAGATTTTTCAGTTTCTGTTCCAGTACATGAAGCAGGGAATGACGTTATTCATCCCTTTTTCCTGTCGGCCCCTGAAAAATAACGTTCCCCTCCTCGAAGGGCCTCAACAAACTTTCAGGTGTCACGCTTTAAAAGCTGCCACTGGCTGACATAAAAGTTACACGGGGGAGTATTTCCTGTCCCCTTTAAATCACAACACATCGTTAAGGGCCCTTTCTCTGTTCTACAGTCGGTCCAACATGTGCAGGCGGGAATTTCCCAAACGGGGGAAACATCGCTTATCAGAGTGTTTTTGGTGGGGGCCGTTCTCCCCGCTGAAACTCGAGGAGGGGGGTTCTGGCTCTGTGGGGAATGGATGAAGTCAGGGCACATTTTCCGGGCCATTTTCAGAATCTTCTGAAATCGGGGGAAGACTTCGGGAAACCCTTTTTTAAAACCAGATTGAACACGTGCCCCCATGCGGGGGGCAAGGGCCACCCCCCTCCTCAGTGCGCGCGGAAAACCATGGGGTTATGGCAGCTTTTGCTTAAAAAGTTCAACCTTTCTTCCACGATCGAAAAAAAAAAGAAACAGTGTACCCGGGATTTTTTAGACCCAAATCAGATAAAAAACCCATTTATTAATCTCAATACTCTTTTTTTTGGGTTTAGGTGTTTGGATGTTTAACTTCTAACCACAGATAAAAAAAATTTCTTACGGATTACTTTTTGGGGACCAATCGGGAAAAAAAATTATTAACGTCTTTACCCCATTAGAATCTGTGCCCAGCTCATCAAAAAATTTGGCAATAAAAAATTTAATTTCAATTATTAATCCCTTAATGACTTTAACACAGTTAAAGATGTTTTTTACAACTTCTGGATACGGGAGCACACTGTGACCCTGTATCCCCCTTTTCTTTCGGGGTTTTTTACACCCGTTTTGTTTTTCAAAGTAAATATTTTTAAAATTATATTCCTCCTTTTGGCCCGGGCACCATGTTCCGAATTTGCATTTGGGGCGCGGGGGAAAGCCAAAAAGGGGATTTCTTTGCTGCATGACGCGAACCCGGGTTCCCCCCTGTTGACTTTGTTCGTGAGGGAACCCCAGTATTGTAGAGGCTGAGATGGTGGGGGTTTGGTGGAGGAGGAGGAAAGGCGGACTTGGCGAAGGACCGCAGTTTGACAACGGGGAGGAGAAAGGGCGCCTCCTGTCCAATTTGTTGGTGGGGCCGGGGCGGGAAAGCACATTCACCCATTTGGGCCCGTAAAGGACAGAGGGCCCTGACTGTAGTTCCCGCCCCGACGTCCGTGCTGCCCGTCATTTTGGGAAAAAACCCGAAAAGCCAAGATTTGGCCCAACCTTCTTTTCTAAAATATTTAAATGAAGTGCTGGTACTCCCCCTTTTTGGGAAAAGTTATTACGGTTTGGGAAACTCTCCATCTCAGCCCCGCACAAGCCATAAGTTTTTTTCTGAAAAGGTGCAGATCCATTTATTTGGAAAAGGGAGGGACGGCAGTCCCAAAACAATTGGACAAAAAACAGGGTCAGCTTCTGAACCTTGGAGGGTTTGGGACACAAAACGGTTGTCTCTTTGAAATGGGCCTGGGTTTAAAACGCCTGCTGGCCATGAGTACCCGGGGGAGAAAGGGGGTCTGGCCGGGAATGATGAAAAAAGGAGAAACAAAACCCTTTTTTGAAAGGGGTGGGGGAGCCTTGACGGCTCCCAATTTGGCATGCATGTCACTGGCGCTGCTTTTTGTTTCCCAAGGGGGCAGTATGGACCCCCACATCTGACCCAAATTTTTCCCCAGGCCCCCGGATGGTGACGCTGATTGTTTTGCCGCGGGGCCGTGGTCCCCAACCTTAGCCCCCTGGCCCCGCTTCCTTTCTGCCTAAAGATTCTAATATCCCCAATTTTTGGGCTCCTCCGGTGTTTAGCAAAAAAATCCCAAACCCCCCCCCGGGGAAATGGGGATTTTACCCCCAAACCTCCGCCTGAGTGACTACTACCGCCGCTGCCTCGCTGACCCCCCTGTCCGAACTTTCTTGGACCTGCAAAGGGGGTTTTTTTACCCGTGGCCCTTGCCCCCGGGACTCACCTGTGCTTTTCCTGCTGCCACGGCCCCAAAACCCCACATGCTGGCTCCGCCGCTGCGGGCCCGCGCAAGCTAAACGCCCCCCTTCTCCGGGACGATGATGAACCCCTTTGCCTCACCCGGCCCCAAGTGCGATCGGCTAAAACATAAATCTATTTGGGTTTAAATGGTCACTGCTTTTCCCTTTTTCACCCGTTTGGATGAAGGCTGACCCCTCACAACAGGGACCTCCATGCCACCCTCCACATCTAAACTTTCCCGGCCTACTCCAAAAAGCAGGGGATATTGTCCCCATTTTTCGCTGCCAATAGCGGGTAAACTGCCCCCAAAAATTTGTTAAACCTCGCTATTTTGTGGCGTTTTAACCCCAGATCAAAAAGTAATCTCGGCTGAGGGAACCAGATGGGACGAGGCGGGTTGGGGGCAGGTGGGGGCCCGTGACCCGCTCACGGGCCATCCCAAATTTTAAAGGGTTGTGTCTGACTTTCCCCAACCGACTCTTGGCGGGGGGTTGTCAGGGGGAAGGAAAAGTGGATGACCTGGGTCAACCAATCAAAAACCCCTTTGGGGTTGCGAGTAAAGAAACACAAGGCCCGCTAGATGCAGGGGCAGTTGTGGCCCACCGATTTACCCCTTCTCCCGACGTCCCCTTGTTTCTGCTGCGACCGGGCCCCTCCCTCCGGGAAAAGGTTTGTGTCTGCCACTCGCAGGTGAAGAGCCTCCCCACCTCCTGTCTGACAAAACTGTTGTTCAAAAATTTGAAACAGAAAGGGTTTTGATGAAGATATCTTTTTAATGAAAAATTTAACCCCCTGATTTGACTCCAAATAAACCCAGTAACAAGCTTGGGTAACCCTTGGATAAAAAATTTTCGCTCCACAACTGGCCAGGAAAAAATTTCTTGTAAGTTTTCCCTTTTTAAAAAAACTGTGTATTTTACTGAATGTAAAAGCACAAACCCGGCTTTTAATTTTAACCCTTGGTTATGAAATTAAAGCTACGGGAAAAATTTTCTTTTTTTTCCGGTGAAAAAAAACGGTTTCTTTTTGTCACTAAAAAAAGCAGAACAAAAGGGTTAAATTAAACCCCCGGATGGAAATTGTCAAAAAAATTTTTTAGCAACCAAAAACTACCACTTTGTAGCATTTTTTACAATTGGGGTTATTTTACGGGACCAGCAAGAAAAAACTGTAATTAACCTTTGGTTATGAAAAAATTTTCTACAGGAAAAAAGCTTTTTTTGGGGGTTTTAAAAAAACGGTTTTTTTTTTAGGGCACCAAAACACAGAAAAAACGCTTAATTAACCCCTTTGGGTTTTAAATTTCGCAAAAGAATTGGCAACCAAAAAAATACCAGCTTTGAAACGTGTTTTCAATGGGGTGTATTTTTTGGGGACAAAAACAAGAGAAAAACTTGTAATTGGGCCCCTTTGGTTTTTGAATTTTGTACAGGAAAAATGTTTTTTTTTGCCCGGGGAAAAAAAAAGGTTTCCCTTTTTGTCACCCCAACACAAAAAACCCAAAGCTTTTAAATTTAAACCCCTTGGGGTGTAAATTGGGGCAAAATAAATTGGGGCCCAACCAACAACTACCAGCTTTGTAGCGTGTTACTTGGGATGTATTTTTTTGGTTAAAACAACAAAAAGAAAAACTTTAATTGACCTTCGGTTAGAAATTTTGGGTTTCCCGGGGAAAAAAGTTTTTTTGGCGTGAAAAAGGGCGGTTTTTTTTTTAAATTTACCCAAACAGCAGAACAACCCTTAATTAACCCCCGATGTAAAAATTTTGCAAAAGAAATTTAGCAACCAAAAAATTTCCAGCCTTTTTTACGTGTTCAATGGCGTGGGATTTTACGGTACACAGCAAAAAAAAACTTGTAATTGACCTTCGGTTATGTTTTTGCACAGGAAAAAAAAGGGGTTTTTTTGGGGTGAAAAAGGGTGGGTTTTTTTTAGTCACCAAACAGCAGAACAAAGCTTAATTAACCCTGGTAAATTGTGCAAAAAAAATTTTAGCAACCAAAAACTACCCGCTTTGTAGCGTGTTTCAATGGCTTTATTTTTTTTAAAACAGCAAGAAAGAAAAATTTTAATTAAACCTTGGTTTTGAATATGCTACAGGAAAAAAAGGGCTTTTTTTTGGGGTGAAAAAACGTTTCCCTTTTTGTCACCCAAACCGCAGAACCCGCTTAAATTTAAAACCCCCGGGTGTAAATTGCGCAAAAAAAAGGGGCAGCCAAAAAAAGAAGTGGTATTTGTATTGTAAAAAAAGCTGTTTCTTTAAAAAGGGAAAACAACCGGAAAAAACGCTTTAGATAATTCTTTGGGTTTTTAATTTTGCGGAAAAACTGACAGATAGCATTAAAATGTTTTATTTCAGCTGCATTGGGAACCCCCCAAACTGGACTTCAGTTTTCCAAAACCCCACAAAAAACAGAATTTGAATGTTAAGAGAAGCATCCCCTTTTGACCCAAATGTGAAAATCCCCCCAAAAAACGCTGTATAAAATTTTTTCTTTAGAAGAGATATCATTAGCAGGGGCCGGGGTTAGCAAATTCCCATCAGTAAAAATGGAGCGCTATGAGCTCCCCCGCGGGCGCGCCCGGGGTTTATATAGTGCTGTTTACGCCACAGAATCCCGCCGGTCTCTGATTGGCTTCATTCTGACATGTCATGTAGGCCCAGGGCCCCTTTTTTCCCCCCCGAGTTCTTTTCCCCCGTAGGCCCCCTGTGCTCGCAGCCATTTTTTTCAAAACAAAAGCACACTTCTTTCACGCAAAGTAACCCCAAAATTCGACTTTGTTCAGAACCGAAGTTTTCCTGAAAATTTTTAAACGAATTTAATTTTTTTAGAAACGATTCGCCCATCCCCTGCGGTTTAGACTCTAGATCTGGAGAGAAAAATTTGGATGTCAACCCGGTAAAAAAAGATAAAACAAGGGGTAGAGGAAAATCCCGAAGATCTCCCTTGGGCGAAATTTTTGGAAGACCGCCGGACGTTGGGAGAGGCCCAAAAAAGGCATTTACCAATATTAAAAAACTCCAAAGTAGAACCAAACAGCCCTTTAACTTTAAGCGGTTTTTTTTTCCCCCCAAAAAGTTTGGGGGAAAAAAAACCCCCTTTTAAAATTGGGAAATGCTGTTTGGATCTACTTTGGAGTCCCTTTTAAAATTACCCGAGGAAAGGGGTTTCTGGACGGGGTACCATATTTAAGGTTTTTTCCCGGTTTCTGCTTATTCTTTCTTTTTTTGCCCAAAAAATCCAAAAAAACCATCTCTGGGATTAAAGGCCCCTCCCTTCCCCTCGCGCCTTCACGGATACGAATCAGATTGAAAAATCCCCGTAAAGGGCCCCAAAATTGGAAAAAATTTTTGCCAAGCAGGTTTATCGAACAGCTTTCCCAGTAGAGGCCCGGGGTATCAATTTTTTATAGTAATTTTATTAAAACCCCCGATAATCGTTTCAGTGTCCCTTGAGTACCATCTTTCTTTTCAACAAAAGGGAAAAAGCCGGGCCCCGCAGGAGAGGGAAAACTTGGGATATGAAGCCCCTACCCGGGGGTTCTCCCGGATGTTCTCCCACATAGCTTTTAGTCTCCGGGACAAAAAAAGGGATAGACCCCTGCCTCAGGGGGAGTTTTACCCCGGGTTGGGAGGGCAAAAGGAAAAACAAACAGCCGGGGCGGGGGCAGAGTTTCGCCTGTTTTTTCAGAAGAGGGCGTCCCGGGAAAATCCTTTGGGACGGAGGGGGGCAGAGCCGACAGAGGCCCTTTGTGGATTTACAGAGGTGGGGGGGCGACGGAGGACAGGAAGGCATCGCGAGTGGCAAACCGGGGCCCCAAAGGATAAATTTTGTCCGTGTTTCCCCGTCCCAAAGGGCGGAGCCTTGGTTCCTTTTCAAAACCCAAGGGGAAAGGCCCCGGGGAATTTTCCCAAAGAGGAGCGAGGCAAAAACCAGCAGTTTCAGGTTCCTTGTTAGGGGGGCCTATCTGCAAAGTGAGGGGGGCCGTACAGAAACCAATAGCGTCCTTTGGCATTCGCCACTGACGGGGGAGACAAACATGGGTTTCTGAGAGGGGCACCGGGGGCAAACCCAAAATTTTTTGACCAGGGCCCTTTGGGTTTACAAAATTCCCGCGGGCCCCGAATCAAGGAAAGGGTGTGGCTTGAAAGTTTTCTTTTCCCGGGGAAAAATTTCCCCCGAGTACGGGAAAAGTTAGACGGGGGGAAAAGGCCGAACTTTACACCTAGGGTTTAAATCTCCTACGAGCCCTAAGGTGCGAGGGGTTTTCCCCCCGGGCTTTTTCCCGGGCAGTCCCCAATAAGTGGCCAGAAAACCCCCCACAATTAAACATACTGCCTCAACAATGCTTGGGGGAGGTTCTTTCCCGGGTCATTGGGGGCCCCTGACCTGCATGGGGCGTCCTCCGGGCCCTTGCGGAGGGGGTTGGGGGAAAGTTGGGGAAAACGGGGCCCGAAAGAAAGGGAGCGGCGGGGGGAAAGGAGATCCCGTTGAAGGGGGAAACTTTGTTGTCTCTCCGCAAACCAAATTTTCAATTTGGGGGGCCATTCCGAATCGTTCATCTAGGGCAGAAGGCAGGGCCCCGGGCCAGCGAGCTCCCTCTTTTAAAAGCCCGAAAGGGCCCTTGGGCCCGAAGGTTTTCCCCCCAAAGCCTCATTATTCCAGGTTTAACTCAGAGGCGAGGGTGCAGAACTGCAAAGCTTTCTTTTCCCAGGGGGAAAAGTCCCCCGGGCGGAATGGAGCAAGCTTTCGGGAGCGGAGGATGTGCGGCCCATACCCTTTGGGTTTTTTCCCCCGGCAGGAAAAGTGACACGAGGTAGGGAGAGGGGGAGGTGGGCGGGGAGGGAGCCCAAACACAATAAAAAAGGGGGAGGCTTCGGGGGACTCAAGTTAAGGGGTTATTGGGGAATTCCCCCAGGGGAGGAGTTCAGACCAGTTATCCCCGACGGGCGGATACAAAAAATGACGTAGATCGGTACCTAACACTTGGTTGACCCTCTCTACCTGCCCATTGGTTTGAGGGTAGTACGCAGACGGGAAGTCCAGCTGAACCTGCAACTGAGCACACAGAGCCTTCCAGAATTTAGACACAAACTGGACCCCCTATCAGAGACGATATGCAAAGGGAGCCCATTAAGCTGAAAAATGTGATGGAAAAAGTGCTGGGCAAACTGAGGAGCGGGAGGGTAACCGGGGGAGAGGAACAAAATGAGCCTTTCTTTGAAAAACCTATCGGTCACCACCCAAATGACCGTGTTACCGAGGAGGCCGGGAAGTCGGGTAGAAAGTCCATGGCTATATGGGACCAAGGCTTCGGGGGAAACCCGGGAGAGGCAGCAGCAGACCCGCGGGTCTGAGGAGGGGGACTTTGTTATGGGCACAAGAGGTACAGGCCAGGACGAAGTCTCTAACATCTTGAGCGAATGTGGGCCACTAATAATAGCGAGAGATTAATTGCAGAAACGTATGTACTCCAGGATGGCCAGCTGTTCGAGAAGAGTGTCCCCACTTCAGAATCCGAGGCCGCATGGCAGGGCGGACGTAGTTCTTCCCAGGAGGTAGATGTTTAAGATCCACGGGGGCCGCCGTGAGGAGACGTTCTGGAGGATTATGTGCTGCAAAGGCGGCTCAAGCCCACAGTATCCGAGGATCTCGAAAGGGCGGTCCGCCTGATGTTCTTCTCAGCAGGCCGAAATTGAAGGAAAAAGTCAAAGCGGGCGAAGAAGAGTGACCACCTGGCTTGTCGAGGATTTAGTTGCTGAGCAGTCTGGAGATAAAGGAGGTTTTTATGATCCGTGAAGATCTCGATGGGATGGCGACCCCCTTCAGCAAGTGCCGCCATTCTTCTAGGGCCAACTTTATGGCCAGTAGTTCGCGATCACCAATCGAATAATTTCGCTCGGCTGGAGTGAAGGTTTTAGAAAAGAAACCGCAAGTACGCAGTTTCCCAGAGGAAGACTTCTGTAAGAGGACAGCGCCTGCACCCACTGAGGAGGCGTCCACCTCAAGGATGAACGGACACTGCGGGTCCGGGCGAGACAGAACAGGAGCTGAAGCAAAAGCTGATTTGAGGCGCTCAAAGGCTTCTTGGGGCTTCGGAGGCCCGGATTTGGGGTTTGCATTTTTCTTCGTAAGTGCCACCAGCGGGGCCACGAGCGTGGAGAAATGCGGAATAAACTGTCTGTAATAATTTGCGAACCCCAAAAAACATTGGATAGCACGAAGGCCCACTGGTCGAGGCCATGTAAAAAATGCAGACAGCTTAGAGGGATCCATCTGGAGACCCTGATCCGAGATGATGTACCCCAGGAAGGGCAACGTGGTGCGTTCAACAGGCATTTCTCCAGTTTGGCATATAACTGGTGGTCCGGAGAACGTTTGAGCAACTGCGCAGATGTGGTCGCGGTTGTGTCTCTAGTTTGGAGAGCAAATTAGGATGACTCCAAGGTAACGGTAAACGACGATGTAGAGGGAGATCCAGAAGCTTCTATTGATGGAAATTTGGAAGACGCCGGGTGGTTGCAGAAGCCAAAGCTTGACCAGATATTCAAAATGACCTCTATGGTATTAAGTGCTTTCTTCACTTGTCGCATCGCGGATATGAAATCAGATTGTATGCTCCCCGTAAAGCCCAACTTGGAAAAAAATTTGCGACACGCAGGTGATCGAACAGCTCGAGATCAGTGGAAGGGGATATCGATTTTTTTATAGTATTTTATTAAGCCCCAGATATGTCGATACAGGGTGTAGAGTACCATCTTCTTATAACAAAGAAGAAGCCGGCCCTGAGTTGAGGAAGACTTGCGCTATGAAGCCCTTAGGAGGTTCTCAGGATGTAATTGTCATAGCTTTAGTCTCCGGGACGGAACAGAGGATAGACTCTGCCTCGGGGAGGAGAGTACTACGGGGGTTGAGTCAATAGGACAATCAACGGCGCGTGGCGGGGGCAAAGTTTCGGTGTCTTCCGAGAGAACGTCAGGCAACAAATGGAACGGAGTGAGGCAGAGGGAAGAGGCTTCGTAGACTTACAGAGGAGGGCGTGGAGTCTGACGAAGTTAGGAAGGATCGCGAGGTGGACGCGGGGCCCAAGGATAATTTGCCCGTGTTAGTCATTGGTCGGGCATGGTTTGCACCAAGGAAGGCCCAGGAGGATTGGAAGAAGGAGCTAGGCAGCGAACAGCAGTTCTGTGAGGGCGCTATCTGCAGTGAGGGGTGCCTTGTGAAAACCTGAATAGAATCCTTTTAAGGGGTGTTCGCCACGGACGGAGCAGACAACTGGGTTTCTGCAGAGGGATCAGGCGAGGGGAGACGAAATTTGTAGCAGAGCTTGGCTGACAACATCCAGCTGACCCAGAATCAAGTAGGCGGTGGTGGAAAGTGTGTCCGGCGAATTCCAAGTGTACGGGAATGGTCACGTCGGAGCGAGGCCACACTGACCTAGGATGCTCTTGCGATCCCTAAGGTGCGGAGGGTTTCCCGCGGAGCCGGATGTTCCCAATGAAGTGGAAGAACCCGCCATAATAGAATGCATTTAGCTGCCTCCAAATACGACGGCTGTGAGCGTTATTATGGGCACGGTGGGGCTCTTCGACCTGCAATGGGTCGTACCAGACCCTTGGCGGAGGAATTGGAGGCGTTGGAAGGACGGGAGCCAGACAGGTGGTAGTTGGCAGTGGTCGGGCGACTCCCGTGAAGGGCGGTGCTATTGTGTCTTCGCATACCGAATATCAATTCGGGAGGCCAATCGAACCTCAGTTCTTCCTAGGGAGGACGGAAGTACAGAACCAGCGAGCTCATCCTTTAATATGGACGAAAGGCCGTGCGAGGTTGCCACCAAAGTCTCATTATTCCAGTTCAATCAGAGGCGAGGGTGCGGACAACTGCACAGAGTACTGACCAACGGTAGAGTCCCCTGACGGGGAATGTGCAGAGCCTGCGGCGCGGAAAAGATGCTGCGGCAAAGTTCTCGAAGACGGATGCGGAATCCTGGAGGAAAGGCTTGTAGATTCGCGTCAAACGGTATCCTCGGTCCACGAGGGAGTGGCCCAGGCCAAGGCTCTTCCGCCAAGACGGCTAATTATCAAAGACCCCCTGTAGCCCGTAGGTAGGAAGTGATGCTCCTACATTCGATGTGGATGGGCATTGACTGATGAAGCCACGGATTTCTTTGGGTCTCATTTGAGATGGCTGAATTTCCAGAAATTCGTTCGTTTCACTTGCGCCGAATTTTCTGCAAAAAATAACTTCGTTTACAATTACTTCGGCACGAATCACAGTTAAAAAACAAGCTATTTCCAGGCTGCACAGAGCTGCAGGGTCGCTGTAGAAAACATTGTGCTGCTTAAATATGCAAGAGGGGTTGGTTTGGTCTTCATACAATGGTTGTGTTTTAGTATGACACGCACATGACTGCGCCGCTCTTAGAATAGCTCACTATATAATTCCTGGGCACTAAGAGGGCCAATATGACCAAAAAAATGAAGGGGAGGAATGTTGCTGATAAAGTCATTCCAGAGAAAGCTGGAAAACAAGCTGAGAGCTAAGTGGCAACATTATGACAGATTGATGGAGGTGACGGCGTTAGCCACAGCAGATGAGGTAGACAGTGGACACTGATTCTGGAGGTGGCAACAACATGAATAGGTTCAGAGTGGCACAATGGCCAGTTGGAGGTCACGCAACAGCATAATGAGGTCAGGACCGTGGCACGAATGACAGAGTGTGTAGGTCACGGCATCAGCCAGCCGCCAGCATGAGGTCAGTCCAGTTGGACAATGACACGTGTGTAGGTCACCGCAGCTGCAACAGCAGAGCATGGAATCTGTCTGGTGCACAATGGACACAGTGTGGAGGTCACGGCAGCAGCCACAGCAGCAGCATGAGTTCAGACTAGTGCACAATGACCAAGTGTGTAGTTCACGCAGCAGCCAGCATGAGGTCATGCAGTGGCACAATGACATTCTGGAGGTGGCAAAAAGGAGGTAGGCCACAGAGTGGGACAATGGTCACAGTGTATAGGTCATTACGGCAGCAGCCACAGCTGCACTGATGAGGTCAGGAGCCGTGGCACCAATACATTCTGGTGGGGGCAACAAACAGGAGTAGGCACAGGAGTGGGACAATGACCAGTGTGGAGGTTCTGGCAGAGCCACAGCAGCAGCATTGAGGTCAGTCAGTGGCCAATGAATTGTGTAGGTCAGGCAGCTAGCCACAGCAAGCAGATGAGGGTCAGGACAATGGCACAATGACACAGTGTGGAGGTTCCACAGCAGCAGCCACAGCAGCTGCTGAGGTCAAGACAGTGGCAAATGACTCACTGTGTGGAGGTCACGGCAGCAAGCCACAAGCAGCAGCATGGAGGTCAGACAGTTGGCACAATGGAATTCGGGGGTTGGCAAAAACAGGGTAGGCCACAGAGTGGGACATGACACAGGTGTAGGTCACGCAGCAGCCACAGCAGCAGCATGAGGGGTCAGGCAGTGGACAATGACATTTCTGTGAGGTGGCAAAAAAACCAAGAGTAGGACATCGACTGGGACAATGAACACAGTGTGGGAGGGTCCGGCCAGCATCCCAGCAGGCAGCATGAGGTCAGACAGTGGTCAGAATGTCAAGTGTGGAGGTAACGGCAGCAGCCACAGCAGCAGTATGAGGTAGACAGTCGCTCAAATGACAGTGTTTAGGTCACGGCAGAGCCACACAAGCAGCAGCATGAGTGTTAGACAAGAGGCACAATGAACAGTGGTGGAGGTAAGGACAGCAGCACAGCAGCAGCATGAGGGTCAGACAGTGGCACAATGACAGAGTGTGGAGGTGGTGTGGCAATACCAGTCCTGGTAAAGATGGTTGGGTGCGAGATGGAGAAACTGTCAGCAGAGGTGTGCATCACGGCGGGTGGCAGCATCAGAATAGTGGCTGAGGCAGGTAGTTTGAACCAGGATCATTTCTCACAGTTGGGTGAGGGTCATGGATGATGTAGCTGACCTCCTAAGGCATTGGGGGGCTGTGGGTAATGCTGGCCGATCCACGCCCTGGATTCATCTTGACAAAGGTTCTGTCGTGTTCCACATTTCAGTGGACATGCGGGTTCTTCTGGGGTAACGGAGGCCCCGCCGCACTGACACTCGCTCTGATGCCACACTCACTGGTCCGCGGCATGACAGCTTCTCCATGAACTCGGAAGTTGCGGCCACACATCCAGTTTGTGTGCCAGTAGTCCCGCGGATTCTTTAAACTGGGGTGGCAGAGTGCTGTCTAGTAGGCCACCACATGTTGTTCAGGGTTGCTCCAGGTCTGCTGCTGCATGCTGATTGGTGATACCCTCCTCACTAGGTCGGTGTGATGATAGGAAGCTGTATCAGTGATACCTACAGACTTAGGTACATGCTGATGGAGCTGGTATGCTCTTCCCCCCACTTTACCTCAGTGGCAGTTGTTCACGTGAGCGCTGACGGAACCTCCGGTAAGACCCTGGCAGAGGATGGACGATGCGCACATAGGCAGCTCGGCCACCTGATTACAGTGGATTTCCCATATCAGTATTTGAGTTTGTCCTATCTCAATAGCTGGAAAAAGGACTCGCTTTTGGACGGGTGTAGTGAGGGTTCCCAAAGAGTGTGGAGAGCCTGAAGTCATCCCTTGCGGATGCTGACTTATTCGGCTGTCATAGCAAGGCAAATAAGCATGTGCGGGCCATTGCACAAGTGACTACGGAAGGGGCTCCCCTGCTCCAATTTCCACTTGTATACTTGCCAAGGTGTTGGGGTCATCTGCCTCGTCTTCCTCATTCATCCACTCCTCCGCTGCTCATGCTCTCTTCTCTTGTCACTGGGTAGGAAATTCAATCATTCACCTGACAATGCTTTGCTCCAATTGTCCTTCCTCCTATCTCCATTTCAGTAAACACCGGACTCATGTGGCACGAGATGTAGTCGCAATCTCAGTCCTGCCCAGACAGATTTTTCTGTCAGAATCTGTTCAGGACATGAAGCAGTGGAAGACGTTATTCATCCCGTGTCTGGCGATGACAAATAACGTCGCCTCCGCGAATGGCCTCAACAAACGGCAGGTGTCAGAATTGAGCTGCAGGTGACATCAAAGTTACACGGGGCCTGTATTTGTCTGCTGGATCTATCAAAAATCATTTAATGGCCTTTCTCTGTTCATACCAGTCGAGGTCCAACATATGCAGGCTGGAATTCCAGCGGGTGGAAACATGCATAATCAGTGAGTGTTTGGGGGGGGTGTTCTATGACGCTGCAATGGAGGTGGGTGTTCCTGGCTTTGTACGAGATGGATCTAAGTGCAAAGCACTGTTTCATGGCCATGTTTTCAGAATGTTTGAAGATCGGTGGAAGTGGAGACTTCAGGAACACCTTTATTCCTCATCCAGAGTTGAAACACGGTGCGCTGCAGGGCGGCATGGACCATCCCTCCTCGTTTCAGCGCGGAAACCATGTTTCTCCTATTGTCTTCACCATGGTTTCAGATTTGGCAGTTGGCGCGGTGAAAGCACCAATTAGTTTATCTTGCTGCATGACCGCGGAAGCAGTTTCTCCCCTTGTGACTTCGTTCGAAGAGCAAGCCAGGTGTAGAAATGCGTGGACACCGCCCTAGCTGTTGCAAACATGTGGTATGATGGAGCAGTATTGATGGAGGTGAGATGGTTGTGGTGGTGGAGGAGGAGGAGGGGACATTGGGCAGGGTGCAGATGTTTGGACAACCGTTGGAGGAGAAAGGGCGTCTCCTGTCCAGTGTAGGTGTGCCTGGCGGAAAGCACATTCACCCAGTGGGCCGTTAAAAAAGGCCATGTACTGGCCTGACTGTAGTTAAGCTCCAGACGTCACGCTGCATGCACTTGGAACAACCGATACGCTTAAGGACTGGCCACTTCTGTTCTACATATTTCCATGAGGTGATGTGGTCCTGCTTTTTGAAAAGATAATTATGGCTTGGAACTCTCCATCTCGGCTCGGCAACAAGCTCAATTAGTTCTATGAACGGTGCAGAGTCCACACATTTGGAAAGGGTGAGCGACTGCGTGTACAACATCTTGGACTGGAGCACGGTAGCTGCTGCACTTAGGATGGTTGGAGCATACTGTTGTTCTTTGCAATCGCCTCGCCTGAACGATGATGGCGGCGATGAGTAGCGAAGGAGGCAGGTGCACTCTGGACTGGGAGATGTTTCAAAGGAAACAGCTCCTTCTGCAGGGTGGTGGAGCCTTTGATGGTGTAATGGAATGCCGTTGCCACTGGGCGCTGCTGCTGCTGCTGTTTGCTGCGGCGGCAGGATGGACACACATCTGAAGCCACGTTTCTCCAGGCCACGGATGGTGACGCTTGCACTGTGTTGACGCAGGGCCGTGGTGCTAACGTTAGCTTCTGGCCACGTTCATTTCTGCTTACTGATTCTACATATACCCATATATTCGGTCCTAGGGTATCTTAGAAGAACTGCCCACACGCCGAGTATCGGATTTTACCGCTACGCTCGCACTGTTTGGGCTACTGCCGCCGCTGCCTACGCTGAGCCCCTGTGACGCTACTTTCTTGACGCTGCGTAAGCGGGTTTTTTTACCGTGGCGCTTGGCTCCGACTCAACTGCTGCTATCTGTGCTCACGGCCACACGACCCACTTGTGGCTGCCGCTGTCCATTGCGAGCAAGCTGACGCCCTCATTCTCATGACGATGATGAAGCCCTTGCCTCACCCGATCCCAAGTGCGGTTGGATACATCATCTATCTATTTGGGTTTCATCGGTCACTGCTGTCGCTCATCACGGTACTTGGGTTTGCAGAGGCTGACCCCTCACAACAGAACTTCCATGACACCTGCTCCAAAATCTATTCTCTTTGACGCCTACTGCAAGAAGCAGGGGGTTAAGTGGCCCCAATTTTCTTCGTGCCAAGTAAGCTGTGCCTGCCCTCTCAAATTGTTATTCCTGCTATAATAGTGGAGCTGAGTCCAGACACATAGTAATCTATGGTTGAGGGAACAGGATGGGACAGAGGGGGTTGAGGACAGGTGAGGGCCGCTGACCGCTCCCGGGCCATGACAACTAAGGGTTGTGTCTGCGTTCACACCGACTCTTGGTTGGGGTTGTCAGCGTTCATCCTGGGTGGGAATCAGTGGTATGACTAGTCCAACCAATCAAGAAACCCATTGGAGTTGTAGTCAGTACACGGAAGCTAGATGACAGCGGCAGTATGTGGCCTCACGAGTGACCCCTGTGCGTAGTCCCCTTGCTGTGCTGTGACCTGCTCAGAATTTTGTGACTATGCCATCTCGCAGGTGTAGAAGCCTGCACCTCTCTGTCTGACATTACTGTTTCGATCTAATATGTACAGACACTGTTTGATGAAAATCTGTATATGGATAATACCAACCCTGTATTTGAGCCAAATGAACCACCTAAGAAGCTTGGCTAACCCTTGGCTATAAATTGCGTCCACAAGTATGGGCTGTGAAAAATTGACTTGTATGTTGCGTTTAAAAACTTGTGTATTTTATTGACTATAAAGACAAAAGCCTTAATTAAACCTTAGGTTATGGGAATTATGCTACGAGATTTCTTCTGTGGCGGTGAAAACAAGGTTTTTTTATGAGTATTGAATGTTGTCACAGTGAAATATGCTAAGGAATAATGGTATATATTTTGGCGTTGAAAATGACGGTTTCTTGGGGTCAGCACACGCAAAACAATACGTTATTAACCCTGGATGTATATGGCGCAATAGCAATTGAGCACTAAAAAAAAATTGAAGTGGTATTTTGTATTGTAGAAAAAGCTGTTTCTTAATTGAATACAACAGGAACTGGCTTTTTCTTTAGTATCCCACTTGGATATTGACTGTTTTATGCTGCACCCCCCCCCCGCACTCCCCCCGACGCCCATGGTTTTCAGATCCAATTACCCAAAAAATCAAAAATTAGAACATTAAGAGAACGTCTTGAGACAAGCTGAGGACACCCACACAAAAGATCGCTGTTATAAATAAATCAGTTTCTTCAGTGAGAGCAATCACAATCAGCCGCGGCTGCACCTTCATAATCAGTACAGTGAGAGGAGTGTGAGGCTACTGGAGTCGCGCCGGACACTTATTTTTGTGCCTGGGTGGTGACGTAACCGAATCCGCCGGCTCTCTTGTTTGGCTTCCTCTCTGACAATGTCATGCAGGCTATGCCTTCTTCTCCCTGAGTGCTTTGCCCCATGTCGCGCCATGTGCTCTCAGCCTTCTTATCATCAAAAGCACACTTCGTTACCCGAAGTACCCCAACTTGACTTCGTTCAGAACCGAAGTTTCATGAAATTCTAAAATACGTATTCCACTTCATTAGAATATATTCGCCCATTCTCTAGATAAATCTCCATCATAGGTGAGGGAAGCGGCAGATGCCAGTGATAGGTCCGGGTGCCTGGAACAAGTCGAGCATGGCTGCAGGGAGCAGCAATAGAGCTGGAACGAGGCGGCAGTCGCCGCAGGCGGAGGTTGACGGGCGCAAGATTCGCATCTTGGCCGCGAGTGGTCAATATGATGGCTCTGCTGGGGACAGCCATCGTGAGTCTGGAGAGACGGGCAAGGGTACCCTGGCAGAATCATGGCAAGTTCGGACTGTAACGGGCTTGGTTGGATTCGCTGGACACCGCAAAGGCATTGGTGTAGCCACGCCCAGGGTGCGGTAGTCTAAGTAGCCCTGGTATTCACCAGAGCCGCCGCAAAGCGGGATGGACTTGCTGTGGCGTGAGGTAAGGTGCTACCCTGACGTGGACTTGCTTTCGATGGCAGCGGGGTATTGCGGGTGGTACAGAAATAGTGATCCAGCGATGTAGTCGGGGACAGGCAGGAGGTCAGGACAGGTGCGGCAGTGTTTCGTGGGTCAGAGACAGGCGACGGCAAACAGGCAAAAAGGTCAGGAAAGAGCGGCAACGGATGGTACACGGATTATCAGACAGGACTTCAACCTCTCAGATAGGTAACGCACACCAAGAACGGAGAGAGTGCTGGGGGCGTATTCCTTATATGTGACCAGACGCCGGCAATAGACAATTACGGGGACAATGGCCCTTTAAATCCAGGGGACCAGCCGTCGCACGCGAGCCCTAAGCATAGGGTTACGTGCACGGCGGTGGGACAGGAGGCATTTCAGCGTACACAGGAGCGTGGACAGGTAAGTGAGACGGCGGCGTTGCCGGCAGCAGGGGGATGTCCGCAGGCGGCGCGGCACCTGCGCGGCCCCTGAGGGACCCATGATGGCCCCATTGCACATAGCCTAAGGGCAATATATATGAACAGGTCTGCGCCAGTTTTCTGGTGATCTTTGAGCCAAAAGACCCGACGTAGCCCTGTTTGACAGATGTATGAAAAATCGTCCGCGAAACTTGCATTATGCATTACACATCTTTTGGTGGGGGGGGGGGGGGCCCCCATAAAAATAAATGCGCATTTTTATGTGCAAAGATATGTTTGCAAAGTTTTCCACGTCAGATTTTTTGACCCCACATACGACATGTTCATACATACTGTCGCATTCTACACTCTTCTATATCGATGTAGAACTGGCGTGTCTGTGCCAAGTTTCACACATGTCACCTTAAGTTTTCCTGGGTGCTCTGGATACACCCCAACTGCCCTCCCTAAATTTTGGCTCTGTCTGTACAATCATTTAACTGTAACAGAATTAAAGAGAATATCTGTATGATCATTTCACCCGGATTCTGTCTAGGTCATGTAGGCTGGTGATTCTTTGCTAATTATTAATGAATTCAGATTTTAAAATTGATTTACTATTTCTATCATTTACCTGCGTTACAAGTTTCTATATTCAGTGATATGAAATGTTATTATGCTTTGCTGTTTACCCCAATAGTAAGATTTAGAGAGTTGTTATGTGTCAGTTATACAGAACCTATTATTCAACCTTTTTTACCTTATGATGTTCTGTGTTCTTTTAGGTGTCTTCTTCTAAGCATTACAGGTGACAGGTCTGGACTTCTGAGACCTTCACAACAACTCAGATTGACCTGTACAGTGTCTGGGTTTGAGTTAACCAGCTATGGTGTACACTGGATCAGACAAGCCCCTGGCAAAAAGCTGGAATGGATTTGAGTAGCATGGGGTGATGGTAGTATTAATTATTCTGATTCACTGAAGAGCAGAACCACAATCCATAGAACAATCCATGATAGCAAGGTCTATTCTCAGATGAATAACATGGATGCTGAGTCACTGGAATACTTTTTATTGTGCGACAAGCTCAACAGAGAATGTAATGAGGTGATCATACAAAATCCAGGGTTGTCTTATGGAATTAGAAACAAGAGAAAACGTCTTCTCACGAACTAGATAGGAGTCTTTACAAATCAGATAAATATTGTGGGACTCCTCATCCTGGAGAATTGATTAAAAGCTCATTGAATTTGAGTGGTTAATTCAATATGATTAGTTGCACAATGTTAATGTTCATTGAGGTTTCATTCGTACTTACTTTTTGCAAGGCATTTTTCTTTTCTAAATGTTTCTATTTGCTTTTCACTTTAACATGTTCACATATAACACAGACTATAGAAAAGGAAAGAGGAGGGAGAAGGATGGGAGGGTAGGAGGATGAGAAACAAAAAAAAAAAGGTTGAGACGTGTAATTGCAGATATTGAGAGCGGTGACAATACAGGTTCTAAGTGAAACCCGGAAGAATAGTCCTTCTGGGTACGAGATATAATCTTGGCCTAAAAATAAGCATTCTAAAGCTTTACAATTATACAGTACATAAATCAAAAAGAAAAAATAAGAGGGGAAGAGGAAAGTAGGATGATCTCAATGAGGCATAGAGCCAGCTGTATTCCAGCAATGATGGTTATACTTCAACCATGTTTCCATTTATGTTAAGTTCATCTGTTAAATATTCCTAAGGACCCAATTGACTTTCCAAATATCACTTTGTGTATTTAAATCAGTCGCTATTGCAGTTTTTAATATCTACTGTTAAAATTTTAATGATAGGATCCAAGATCAAGTAGAATTTTCTGATTTCTTTTTTGGATGTGTGGCATTGCACCAATCCTGTGTAAAAGTTAAAGTTAGTTTCTCTAGAATAATCTGAGGGTGGGCCTTTCTGGATCCCATGATAGTATTCCTGGTTTCTTCTGATATGCCTAAAATTAAGCATTTATGTTGAGGGGGACTTCTTCAGGTGTGTCCCCAAACAGTGCCGAAGTAAGTGTCAAAGGGATGTTGTAAGGCAGGTGAGTATCCGTAAATACTGTAACACAACCAAAAATCTTGAATTATCAGGCATGAACAGAAGCAATATGGCAGATTCGCCATTCCCTCCTCACACCTTGAACGAGAGGGATTAGGAATATTGCCTATTAGGTAATTTCTGTGTGGTGTGATATAGCTCTCTAACTAAGATATAAGAAATATGAGATGATCTCATGATCAAAGGAGAATCATGTGTTAAGGCCAATTGCATGAATAATTTGATTTTTAAGAAATAAGTAATATTGCTTTAATCAGCCCGAAGCATCTGTCATCAATTTCAGTTTAGCACAAAGGACAGGAGCCCCACTATTCCTAAACAAAAGGGCTTGGGCTATACATTTTTACCAAAGGCTAACCTTTCAGGTATTGGATGTTGCGATTAGAAGAATGAGTTTTTACTTAAAGGAATTGTGGCAAAGGATCATTATGCTGCAGGGTAATTAAAAACTGCTCGGGTAGTGATGGTAGCTCTGTGGGGAGTGAATCTTGTGAATATTCAGGCTAGATTAATCCATAGTGTTTGTGGGTGAAGATTTTCCATTAAACCCTGTTCCATCTGGAGACTTCAGGAATTCCCAGTAAACTTGGTTTGGAAATCTGCCTTAATGGGCTTGGGACTGAAGGAGTAATGTGGCATTCTTCTTCTGGAATGTATGTAAAGCTGGTATTTCTCTTTTCATCATCTTGTGTAAGTCCACAGCAGGGCCTTGGAGACCCCTTTTAGAATTCCGAACATTGTACATGTTTGTTTCATTAGCAGGAGTCATAGGTATCTACTTACCTCCTATAAATGTGGATTTTCATCTCCTTATCAAAATAGAAAATCAGTGGTGGACTTATATTGTTATCTTTGCGACTTTCTTGAGATTTATTCTCTTTGATTCTGAAATAATTTTTTAAAAGGTGGTGTTTGGACATAAAGGGATTTTTTCGAATAAACATTTCTCCCCTGCCCCGGTTTAATATTGAAAACTATTTATGGAAGCAGGGGTATATCTCTTTATAAACTGCATCTGTGTGAAGTTTGAATTTCAACGATAATAGTTTGAGGTGCTACTGTGCATGCATGGCCTAAGCTGAAAGCTCGCACTGTGCAGTGTGCAAAGAGAGACGTGACATGGAGCAGTACCACTACTGAAAGTCCTGCTCGTGTACATACCTTGAACACGGCTTTAACCAAAAGCATTCAAAGTCACAGTGAGGAAAGGAAGACGCACTAGGTAGCGTGTATAACACCTGAAGCCCTGCTCTTACATAAACCGAGGTTGCAGCAATCTAGAAGGTATATGTCATATGCTGTTGTACTATATAATACAGGAACGTTGTAACAGGTCTTATTGTATTGAAGGTGTTGGTTTTTCTTTAAGAGTGTGTCTTAGTGACTATATTTGATTGGTGGAATTGTGGATATGTAAACCATGTACCAGGTGGGCTATCCAGGATACAACAAAGTCATGAATGATGAAAGCGAGTCTAACACCAGTTCCATCAAAATTCTACTTTATTGGCTTGTAAATATGATCTCCTGACACACATTAAAGGGAATATGTCTGCTACTTTATGCTGCTCAAATGACAAGCAACATAAAATAGCTGCAGGTTTCCCAATCCTAAGCATGTCTGTTTTACCCCGAAATGCAGAGGCGTTCCTGGGTAAAACACCCAGTGAAGATGTCCCGGGTGCAGGAAGATGAATCCGACATGAGGCTTCTTCTTACCCCCTCAACTTAACTGACAGCTCTCTCCCATGTTTGTCTATAGGGAGAGAGATGTCAATCAAGCTGAGAGAGTGGGGAGAAGCCTCACATCGGACACATCTCTCCCGGGCATAGCGCTTCTCACTGTATCCGGTGTTTACTGGCTTCTACTGTACCTATAACGTCCAGCACTAGCAGCCTATCACGAGAGATTGAACAGGCCTAGAGCTATAGCAACCTGAGAATCTAATGCAGCCTATACAAAAGGGGATATTAATAGACTCATATTACAAAGTAATTTGTTTTTGCAAGATCTTTAACATAAAAAGCAATCCTTTTAGTGAGACAACCCCTTTAATTATACATAAGGTTTTTGTTCTATGGGCAGAGAAAATGAGACTGTTCCACCATCCCACAGATACACTCTGTGATTGGAGTTTTTTTTGTATTATGAGTGGTACTTACTCCTGTATTTAGGATGGACTCAGACTGACTTGTCTTGGGTTATCTTATAGGGTCATAACTCCCAGTGGGTAACACTAGCCTCTTACCCCATAACATTGGTATCTTCTTTGTTACTGTTGAATACTTATTACAACCCACTGAAAATTTTGGCAATGGCTGATTGAAATGTGTCTGGATTAGTTAACTAGTAGTGATTCATAAGATCTACTTTGTACAGTGAAACTTCCTGCTTGTGGGAGTGTCAGCAGTTCTCCAGCATCTCTTTCCTACAGCTCCCAGACTGCACTGCAATCAGGACTTCTCTCCACAGTTATCACTGCTGTACATTTTGCTGACATAAGTGTGTAATCCCCCCAAGCATGATAATGATAATAGTTGGGACTCAAGAGTCACTATGTAAATTCTACAGAGCCGCAGTCATCATTTTCATGACAGCAGTATATAATCCCCCATCTCTGAACTGATGTCCTCTGCTCCCATTACAGTTAGTAAGTCTTGCCAGCAGGACTAAAAGATAAACAGTTCCCCCTCCCCTATAATTACTCTAATGTAATTACTTCTATTTATTCAACTCAGGTGGCAAGAGTGAATCACCCAGAATCTCTTGCTTTATCACACCACTACAGGGGAGCATTTTGAGTGTATGGCCTTAAAGTTCCCCATGGTGATAAAAAATTTTACTAAGGATGTGATATGAATGCAGTTTGGTTTGCAGGGGATTGAGAGGGGGGAAAGAAAAATGCTCTTTGCCGGTTTTGTTGGAAAGGTTTGATCTTTTTTAAACCCCTTCCCACCGCACCAATTTTGGCCCCCCTTACAGACCCCCTTTTATAAATTGACAGAAAACATTTATATGAGATTAACTTTAAAATATTTCCCCTCCCCATAGATTGAGAATGTTTTCTCATGACACATTTTATTTTAAGAGGAAAGAATTTTTTTCCCTTAAATTTTTATTTATTCGTGAAAAAATATCAAATTTTGTAAAAAATTTTTGGGCCTTTTCAAAGTTCAAAGGTAAAGATAGTTATTCCCACAAATTTTTAAAAATGGATCTCCATTGCTACGAGGGGGCATCTTTTTAAAAAATCCTTTTTTTTTTTGTGACTTAGAAATTTGGGTGCATTATTTGGTCACCCCAAAAGCTGGACTAAGAGGAGCCCCTCCCGGACTTGGGGGGACTCTTTTTCATTAAATTTTCTTTAGAGCATTTAGGTTTGCGGGACTAAAGGGGCTAAACTTAATAAAATCCAAAAAGACCCCCCATTGTAAACTACAAAAACCTTAAGGATTTATCTAGGGATGTGTGAGTTATCGACCCTTTCAATGTTTTAAAAATTGTTAGTTTTTGACTGTGAAAAAGAAAAAAAAAAATTTTTCCACAATCTTTAATCTTAGCTTTAAAAAGTTAATTTTTACAAAGGAAAACCTGGAAAGAAAGCAAAAAAAAATTTATTAGAAATTTTTACAAATTCAGAATATCCCATACGGGGTGTAAATGTGTTTGGGGCATGGCAGGGGTACAAGGGAGGGGGGTGTATTTGGCTTTTGGAATGCAGATTTTGGGGGGTGAAGTCCATTTGCAAAAAAACCTTTTTAAAAACCCCAACAGGGAAACCCTTCCCTAAGTACCATTTTGGTTCACCCCCCCTCATGGGTTTCATTAGGGGTTTTTGTGTATTTGGATGCACGGGCGTACCATAGGTTTTTTTTTTTTTAGATTGGCATGAAATGGGGTGGTACTTAAAATGACATACATTTCATAAAATTTTTTTAGTTTTTTACTTTTACACATAAAAATGCTTTTGTAAAAAAAAATGGTTTTTATGTTCCCAATATACGCCAAACTTTTTTTTTTTTTCGTATAAGAGGTTTTGGGTTTGGTTTTTTGGGGTTTTGTTTTGTTTTTTTTGGGTACTGTTATGGGCTGTTTAGCGCTTTGATCACTTTAATAAGGTTTTTTGAAAAAAATTTGCAATTTATGGAAGTGTTTTTTTTTTTTAAATTTTTTTTACAGCAGCATGTGGGTAAAAGACTGCTCGCTTTACTCGCAGGTCAATACATTAAGCGATACCGTTTTGTTTTTTTATTTTTCAATGCTTTTATACAATAAAAATTTTCTTAAAAAAATAAAGAAAATACTTTCTGCTTCCTGTTGGAGCAAAAAACTTTTTTATTTTTCATTTACAGATTTGTGTATGGGCTTGTTTTTTTAGGGGATGTTTGAATTTTTATTGTATTTTTAAGGGGAAAAGGTTTTTAATTGCTTTTAAATCCATATTTTCAAAGAGGTTAGGTTTGGCCCCTGTCTCCCCCCCCCCTGTGCGTCGGGGAGTGTTGCGCGCGGGCTGCGGGTGCCTCGCTCCCCCCGGGGGCCGGTTACCGACCACGCCCCCCTCCCCTTTTCATGACTGCCGGGGTGGCGGGGGCCCCCCTTTAGAGGCGGGCCGGCTTGCTAGATTTAAAGGGACAGCGCGGGAAATTTTGGGGTTGCCGGCGCTGACTATATAAGGGCTCCCCCCTCTTCCTGGACTTCACGAATCATAGTGTGCTTATCCTATGCGAGGGGGCCGTTTTCTTTGGTTGCGGTCCGTGTAACCCGTCCCCTTGGCTTTGTTTTTTGACCAGGACCTTTGCTGCCCCGCCCTGCCCCTTGGGGCCGTCCCCCACTACGGTTTGCTGTCGATTCGGGACTTCGTTTTAAAAAAAGTCGCTCAGGGTAAAAAATGGTGGAATCCCCCTGCAGCAAGTCCATCCCCCTTTGGTTGGGCTCTGGTGAAAACTGGGCCCACTTAGACTCCCCTCCCCGGTGGGTTTTACCACGCTTGCGGTGACCAGCGGAAAATACCTAGGTTTTACAGAGAGAAAAGGGGACGCGCTCCCTATCCAAAAATTGGACTTTAAAATGTAATTTTGGTAGTTTTTGTGTTTTATCCAATTTTTTTTGAGCCGAAGTTTTAAAGGGTTTGGGGCCCGGGGCGGGTTTTTAAACCATGTTTTTGATTTTTTCGAGTAAGTAAAAGATAAACAAATTTCTGGAGTTTTCAATTTTCAGAGTAACTCCTTCTTTAAACAAATAGAAAACCACACTGTATACTTTTTAAACGACCCTTTTTTAATAGCAATAATGGAAAAATGCATTTTGTGTGGTTAAAACCCCACTTCCCCCTGTGTGAGCTCCAGTCACCCGGCTATTGCAAACATTGGGAAAGGCCCGGGAAATTTTGCATTTTGGGCTCAAACGCGGGTCGGAAAATTCTCTTTTTTGAGCAAACACGATCCCATTACGACCCCATACGTCCCCTTTTTCGTGAACCATTTTTCAGCCATTTTGTCGCTAAGGGGGGTTAATAAGTATAAAATTTCAAAAAATTTAAATAATTTAAAATTTTGAGCCCTACAAAAAATAAAAAAAAAAATTTTGGAGAACCCCTTTAATTGAGAAAAGGGTTTAATATTTTAGTGGCAATTTATTCCATGAGCTAAATATGACATCCAGTAGATGTCAGCACATTACAATGTAATATATTTTACTTTCGGCAATGTTCTTGCAAAAAAATTTAAAGGCGTTAGGGAGTAGTTAAAACCCATTTGCACAGGGGGTTGTAGAAAAGTGTTTTAGGGAAATCTTTGTTGCTGTTATTTTTTTTTTTATTATGAGATTGATTTAAAAAAACACAATTTTTTTTTTTTTTAAAAAAAAAGGGGGACCTCCTGTCTGGAGAAAAAAGTTTTAATACCCAAAATGGGAAGCCCTTCTTACCATGAGAACTTTAAGGGTGCCTGATGGCTGTCACGCGGATCAGTTAATGGGTTTCAAGAAAGGCTTAGATAGCCTTTACAACTAAATAACATTAATACTTATAAAGCCACATAAAATGTTTTAGATCCAGTCTAATGGCAATTTTAGGACCGGAAATAAAATGTTTCTTTTGGATTCCAAAGTCTTCATCAATAGTAGAAACAAAGTTTGAAAATTTCCCTCTGCCCCTCCCTTCATCCACATCTTCCCTAAACCCCTATTTGAACTTGATGGACATTTATCTTTTTTATGTAATTTTTTTGCATAAACATAGTTTTGTTTTCTTAAAAATTTTAAATTGTTAATGTGCCTCAATGGGAGAAACCCATTAAATTGAACTTGTTGATTGTACAGGACTAGAAAAAAAATTCTGCTTCCAAAAACAGCACCACACCTGTCCATTTTTTCCCTTTTGTATTGCGCCAGCTTCATTCATTCATTTTTAAGTTTTATTTTCGTGCCAAAAAAACATGTGTGATTATGTTTGTAAAAAAGCAGCCAAAATTCTGCTTCAAATTTTTATTAAAGGCGGCAATAACACATAGATAGGAATTATGTCTAGGTTTTCATTATCAGAACTCTAAATTCTTCATACCCTAAAATGAATGTAGACCCAATTTTTCAGGCTTTTTCATTTTAGACCCAAAGGGCATAAAAACTTTCCAGGTTTTTTTACTTTTGAGGTGCCCATCTTGATACTGACACCCCTTTGCATCAACTGTTTTTTTGCAACTGGAAAGTCAGACTAATGTTTGCCCTGAAAAATTTAAAAAAAAATGAAAAATGATGGGGCAGAAATAAAGTTAAAGGAATAAAACTTCCAACAATAAATGCTATATTTAGAAAAACTTTACCCCTGTTTTTTCCCCCACACTGCTCTTGCTCTGATGATTTGTTGGTCTTGCTGGTCCTTGTTTACAGTACTGGAGCAATCATGTGCTGTATGAACACAATTATACTGCAACAAATAGCTATTCTCAGCAGTGATACTAGTATGTGTAGCTTTTGATTGCTGAAACCAGTTATGGGCAGCAATGGCCACGGTTCCTGAAACATAATCAAAGACTAGTGGGGACCAAGGCAGCACGGGCTTTAAAGGCTCGGGATTTCACAATCTAGTACATGTTTCAATCATATGAGGCTTATAGTTTTTTTGTTTTTTTTTTAGATAGTGTTGTGAAGAATTAAGTTGATCATCATTAAGTTGATTAAATCCAATAGTGCAGCCAAAATCGGTTCCTTTGGTGGAAGACTCCCAGTCTATCTGCCATTTGAAAGAACTGCCATGTTGTCAGTCCAGCCATACTATATACAGATTCTACAAACAAACCTACATACACAGCAAACACTAAACACATAAAACTACATACTCTACATACAGCATACAGGGGCATAACCATAGAAGGCTGGGCCCCATAACAAACTTTTGAATGGACCCACCCCTGACCACGAATATTTACTAATACTTTTCAATTATAACCTCACTATACCTATTACCGTCATATAATTTCTAAAGAAATCCCACTACCAAGACCAGTATTATCACGGTTACTGTATAAGGTACAAATAATATCGTCAAAACACGACCACATATTACCACCACATGACTGAATAATACCACTATACCGTTACTGAATAAAGATCAGTATGCAGAGACCAATATTTTTGCCGTACATTGACCATATAGTTGTATCTCACAGATATTCTCATCTTCTCTGATTGGTTGTTCACTTTTCTTTTTCTGCTACATTAATTCCAGATCTCCATGACAACTTCTCCTGGCCATGATTCGTCCTTGCACAATTTACCACACAAACATCTAAGACTTTTCCCTACATCTCCCGTCCTCCATCCCCAGAATAAATTCAACATGGGGTGATAGGTGGATTTGGAGGGTTATGGCATGACAGGTGGGGTTAAGGAGTTATGGGATGACAGATGGGAGCAGTATTTTGTGTTGACACTAACACAAGTGGCATAACACAGTGGTAGAAAGGAAGAGACAAGATACCAAGTAAAGGAAAATCTTCTGGGGGCAGAAGGAAGACCAACCTTCTACAGATTGTGCTACTGCTATGGCCTCTACCCTCTATAATCATATGCTGTGGCCTGAACTCTGTCCCTCACACTCCCAGAAGATCAGTCACAGGCATGACCCTCAGGCGATGCAGGGGACAGAGTTAAGTATTGCCCTTTTTTGTACTGTTTCTGGAGATTTCTCTGTTGTTCTTTGATAGATTCATTCAACCATGTCAGACCAACATTGAATCCATTTCTGTCATAAAATGGTCATTGAGGTCTAATTTTGGCGAGCTTCTACTTAAATAAAGTAGTTTTTTTGTGTGGTATCAGTGTATTTCTTTTAGCATTTTATTGTATTCCAGTTAGTAATAGACATGTCTTACAGACAACTCTGTATTACTAATGCTAGGTCTTGGGGTCAGCCAGCAGTGTTTTTTGTCACCACAATGCTGACACTAACCAAATCTCACTATTACCTCAGTACCCAAAAACATCAAAGTACTGGAAGTTACCATCAAAAGCAGACATTCAAAAGTGATGGCCTGCTTCTGGGCTGGTTGCAGGCTAGTAGTTTTTTAAAATAGAAAGGAAACAATTAAACCGTGGACCTTCCCATGCTGATGGTATCAGGGTTCACTGCTGTTCTACCTTGGTTGGTTATGATAAAAGAGGGGACCCCATGTAATTTTCTTTTAATTATTTATTTGTTGATCAGAGAGGGATGTCTATTTATTAATGTTCGATAAATAAATAATAATTGAAAAAAAGAACGAGCCAAGATAAAACCAGCAGCTTAAGGCTGATACTATCAGGATGGAGAGGTCTATTAAATTTTGGCCCTGCCCCAACAGCAGACCTCACATTAGAGGGTCTGCATCTGATGGGTATCCAGGTTCTTCCCAGTTCCTATGGTGTGTTGGGTACAGGAGTAATAGTGAGAGAGGTTAGTGTCAGCCTTGGGAATGCTGGTTGAAACCAGTCTCAGCATTTAAATAAACACTCCTCGACAACATCCCTCATTAAACATGTTATTAAACAAAAATGGATCCAACGATGGTCTGACATAGTCCAACAAGGCCAATGTAGTTGAGAGGGGAAACCTGTAAAATACAGAAAAGCTAATTAGCATAGGAAGCCCATATAATTAGGTAGGTAGACAGACTGAGGCCCAGGTAATTAGGTAGGCAGGGCCTTAGGTAGGTGGGTAGGTAGCAGAGTCCCAGATAAGTAGGCCCCCAGGAAGGTAGGCAGGTAAGTCACCAGGTAGGTAGGCAAGCAAAGCCCCTAGGAGGTAGCCAGACAGGCAAGACTCCAGGTATGTAGGTAGGCAGGGCTACAACTGTCGCAGAAGCATCTTACATGGGCTAAGGAGGAAAAGGACTGGACTATTGCTTGGTGTCCAAATTCCTCTCTTCAGAGTAAGGTAAATTCTGCATTTCATTTGGAAATCAAGGTCCCAGAGTCGGAAGGAAGAGCAGAGAGACCGCAATCCAAGCTGCTTGAGGTCCAGTGCGAAGTTTCCCCAGTCTTGGGAGACATGCCATCTGGTAGTGTTGGTCCACTGTGTTATATTAATTGCAAGGTCAGCAAAGCTGTCTACCAGGAAATGTTAGAGCACTTCATGCTTCTCTCTGCTGACAAGTCCTAGGGAGATGCTGATTTCATTTTCCAGCAGGATCTGGCACCTGCAGAAAATGCTAAAAATACCAATACCTGGTTTAATAATCCTGTTATTATTTGGCTTAATTGGCCAGCACACTCACCTGATATAAACCCTATATAGAAACTATGATGAGAGAAACCAGATCCAACAATGCAGCAGAACTGAAGGGCCCTATGAAGACAACCTGGGCTTCCATAAAACCTTAGAAGGTGCTACAGTGTGATTGCCTCCATGTCAAACTGAATTGATGTGTAATTTATGTAAAATGAGTTCATATTTTGATTGGTCTAACACTATTCAAATTTTTTTATATACTGAATTCTGTGTTTTCATGAGTTGTAAGCCATAATCATCTACATTAAAGGAAATAAATACTTGACATATAATCTCTCTGTGTGTAATGAGTCTATACAGTATATGGGTTTCTCTATCTGACTTGAATTATGAAAATAAATTAATCTTTTGATGATATTCTAACCTTTTGAGATGCAGTAGTGTAATGATTCAAAGTGGATCCACTAGATCAAACAAACAAAACATGGAAACCTCCAAAAAAGCAGTTATGCTATCTACAATACATGAAAAAAAACTTTGAGGTTCTTAGTTCATATGTTTTGATCAAAACTGTTTAAGCCACCTCCTACTTTCAACGGGACCTAAATGCAGGTGGATCATCACGAAAGATGACTCATACCATGCCAGGGAGCGGAATCTAAGGAGCTCCCCGGTATTTACGGGAGCCCGCTGCAAGGTCTGTTGGACTTCACTGTGGTGGACTCCCAGGTTGCTACCTCTGATTTGGCCGCTTGTGGTGACAGAGGATTTGCCAAAAAAGTATACAAGGAGCGAGCAGAGGCATAGACAAATCATGGGCAATAGGTTCAGGGCAGGCAGCAGGCAGAGAGAAAAGAAGATTCCAGGCACATAGGTCAGGGCAGGCGGCAGGAAGAGAATAGTCCATAAACGTAGATGAGGGTTAGAACCAGGAACACAGGAGAATAACCAACACAGCAATAAGCACGGGTTACAAACACCAATACCAATAACTAGCACAGGTGGCAGGAGGAAGTGGCCAGATAAAGGAGGTTGCAGAAGATGATTGGTGGTCAGCAGCATACTAGTGCTCTCAATTTTAAAGAGCTGGTGTACACGCACTAAGGAGGGAGTACATGTGCATGGCTCTGAGCAGAGATACGGAGTAGGAGCAGGGAGAGGTGAATTCTGGCTGGGATGGAGAGGGCAGACATGAATGCATTCATGGTCCGGAGCATTGTGACAGAACTCTCCTCCCCTCTTGGGCCCCCTCTTTTTACAATCTGCAGCCAACTAAAACTTTGGATGAGTTTTAGGGCATCAATGTTCTCCTCTGGTTCCCAGGATCTCTCTTTGGGCCGAAGCCCTTCCAATCCACAAGAAGGAACTGTTTACCTTTGAGATGTTTCTCCGCCAGGATTTCTTGGACTTCAAAAATGTCACTAAAATCTGCTTTGGTAGAAGTTTGTTACAGTCCTATGGGAAGAACTGTTAAGGACCAATATCTTTAGGACAGAGACACAAAAGGAATTTGAAATTTCAGAGGAGCTGGAAAGGGCATCCGCCTTAATATTATTCTCTGCAGGCCTCAAATGTAGCAGGAAGTTGAACCTGAAGAAGGAGAGGGAACATCGAGCTTGCCAGGGTTTAAAGGGGTTGTCTCACTACATTGATTCATTTTACCTCAGTCCTGTTTTCTTTGTTTCACTTTGAATTCAGAGGCGTGCCTACTGGCTTCCACTAGGCTGCAGTAGAAGCAAGGTCTGTAGCTATAGCAACCAGTGCCGGCAGCGTATCAGGAGAGATCAAACAGGTCTGTAGCTGCAGCGACCTGAGGGTCCCCCCCCCCGTCGTGCAGTTTAACCCCCTCAGACACCGCGGCAAAGATGGCTGCAGTGTCTATATGAATGAGAAACAGTGCTGTTGAATGAGAAGCGGTGAAATCACTGTTTTCTGAATCGCTGAATCTGGCAGCTTTGTGAAGGCTTCCATCGCTGCCCTGTTTTCAATTTCCTCACTTCTGGTCCCTTGAAGTTGGGAAACCGCTATTTTTGTGCTCCCTAATGCATTGTCTGTACAATGCATTAGTCTGTATAAATGATCACACCCCCTAGTGGTGAAGTGCCCTAGGAGGACTCAAAGTTAAAGTAAAAAAAAAAGTTTTAAAGTGTGAAAAAAATAAAAAAAATTAAAAGTTCAAATCACTCCCCTTTTGCCATTTTACAAGTAAAAAAAATAAATAAAACAGTTACACATATTTGGTCTCGCTGCATCCGAAAATGTCCGATTTATTAAAATATAACATCATTTATCCCGTATGCTGAACATCGTAGAAGAAAAAAAATTCCAAATGCCAAAATTACGTTTTTTTTTGTCATTTTACATCCCATAAAAATTGGAATAAAATGAATCAAAAAAGTTGCATGCTTTTCAATTTGCTAGCAATAAAAAGTACACTTCAGCCCACAAAAATGCCCCTCACTCACGTCCATTGGTCTTAGTACAAAAAAGTTATTGGTTGCACAATTTGGTACTACATCGAAAATTTCCCAAAAATGTTTACGATACCAAAACATAACGGAAACCATACATGTTTGGTATTGGTGGATGCATATCAACAAATAGAATACAGATAACACATTTTTTTCCATATTCAAGAAAATTTCATTAATGAATAAAACAATGAGTCAAATAAGCAGACATTTGCAGAAAGTGACATATGAGTGATAAATGATGTTATAGAGGTATATAGCCACATTAATACTAAAGCAAGATGAAAGCTGTCAAGGCAGCAATGAATCGATCAACATAAAACGAGAACCCATGTTAGGAGCTACACATTGAAGTAAGATGCTCTTCCCAACATGAAATAGCAAGTATTACCAATACAATAAGAGGGAACTGTAAGTGCCCTCATGGTTAGGACACAAAGAGAAACCGCAGTTCGATGTTGCGTGAGCAAGCTAGAGAAACAAAGCATCAACATGTAGACAAACTATAACTTCACACAATACACCCATACATCACAAACAAACAAGTAAAAAGGGAGCAGGGGGGAGAGAGAAAGAGGGAGGGGGAAAAAGTAGGGAGAAGGGAGGGGAAGAAATGAGGAACGTGCTCACTCTTAACCACATCGAGCCCATTAAGAGTATTTGAGAGAAAAAGCGGGAGATTAAAAAGAGCCGTCCAATGAAGCGATGTCTTACGGAATTTATCATATTTGTTCAAGGTAGCGGGCAATCACTCTTCCATCCATCCACACTGACCCAATCTCCGCAACCATTCATCCAGACGGTGGGACAGTCAATTTCCATTTGCGCATGGGATCCACAAAAATTATTTGTTTGAGCAGCCTGAAGCAGGGTGCATAGAAAATCTTTTGAATTTATCATTAGAGATGGGGAGTCATGAAGAGTCCAGCAGTGCCTCCGGAGAATATTGGGATCGAGACTCCAGTAAACTTCCACAAATCACCTCCAGGACAGATCCAAAGCTTCCGACACAGAGCATCCCATCAAAAATGGGCCATGGTTCCCCTATTCCTTTCACATCTCCAGCAACAGAGTCCTAATGAGGAAAAGATTCAATGCAAGACTACAGCACCCGTACCTCCGGGAGAGAACATGTGCTCCTGATGTTTGAGAGACGCTACCAATGCTCTGTGGGGTCATCTGAACATCGCTCAGACCATTGGGCCTGGAGTAAAACTAAAGACCCAATTCCTCTTCCCATTTAAGGCAAAACAAGGGGGGGGACCATTGCAGCCTGAAGCAATAATTTATATATCAAGTGAATGATAGGTGAGTACTCAAACTTGGCAGCCAGACACCACCATTGACTCAAAGTCGTAAGGGGCCTAGTCAATACCATCTGGACTTAATTTTTGTTGAAAAAAATGAGGGCAAGCTGTGCAAGTTGAAATGAGCAGTTGCAGGGACGGAGTCCTCTCCAAGGATGTTGCCAAGATTTCGCAATTTTTCCCCTCAGAATCCACCTGGAAGAGACTAGGGCGATCTTTGTCGTTCCACCCAAGAACTCCTGTGGTGAGAACACCCGAGGGAAGCCAGGTGTGTCTGTTATAGGCAAACAAGGCCCTCTCCTATCTATAATTAGAGTTGGGAAGTTCTGTAGGAGAAGAGAACACATGGTCTGTCCCCGCGAAAGAGGAGGACAAACAGTTAGCCTAGGGCCGGGTCCAGGTCCAGGGGAGAACCGCCACCACGGAAGAACTAAGGTCCTCAGCTAAAGTGACCCAAAGCTTTCTATCCCTATCCGTGGCCAGCGCCAGGAACCTCGAATAGGCCGAGGCCAGATAGTAGATCTTACAGTCGGGCAGTCCCGTGCCCGCCAGTAGCTCTTAGACCTTTTAATGTTCGAACGCTATCCGTGGTCTACCATGCGACCACAAAAAAGCCGTAAAACATCTATGAAGGGTGTTCCAAACTGTGCGCGTTGGACATGATGGAAGAGATTGAAAGAGGTAGAAAGGAACTTCTGGCAGGACAGACATTATTATGATGGAGATTGATTACTGCCGAACCATGACAGTTTCCTTATTCTGCCGCAATCTAGATCCCGTTTGTTTTTACTCAACACAGGAAGGAAATTGTTAGCAAAAAACCTCGAGCAAGTCCTCAGAGATATGCACCCCCAGATATGGAGATACCCCACTATCCCACTTGAAAGGAAAATTGGACTGCGTATGGAAGCCTGATTTTGCGGTAATAAATCCGACCCCAAGTGGACCACAGATTTATGGAAAACATTGATTATTAAAGTTTGACCAGTCCCCAAAGATACTGATTAAGGCATCAGAGCTGGGAGGGAGATGTATGAGGGTTTGTGAGTGCGTAGAACCAACAAAAGGTCATCGTGCAAATGCCGAGCATATAATACTCCTGGCCTCCAATAAGTAACCCTTTGATGTCAGGTTGAATCTTGAATAGCCGCCATCACGACCTCTCCATCACCAAGACGTAAACAACGGGATATAAGGGACAACCCTGACTCGTCCCATTTGAAATTGAGAAGGAAGCAACGGCACTATTGACTATCTTTGATACGAGCAGACGGTTGCGCGCGATACATGCTTCAGCGATCTTAGCTAAAAAATATAGGGCCGAGACCCAAGTGGCTGTGGTTTCTGGTGCCAGAAGAAGGCCACGTAAAAAAAAAAAATTACGGTCGTGAACGCCTTCTCTGCATCAGTGATAATAATCACCCCACCAAGGAGGGATCCTAGGGATTGTGCATGATGGATATAATCTAGAGAATATAAGCGAGTCATCGCGCGTCTCCCTGCCTCGGACAAAAGTGCCCACTGGTCTGGGGTGGATTTTTCGAGTTTAGAAGAGGATTAAGTCGTATTGCTAACAGTATTTGCGTAGATTTTATATCATGATCCACATTATAACAGGGAAATGACGATAACTGCCAACAGCATTGGGGATCCTTCCAGGCTTGGATAATAAGCAACATGTGCAGCGTAGTCTGCAGGGAAGTGGGTGTCAGCTGTGATGGAGTTGAAGGCATCGAAGAGCACCGCCTGAGTGAGTCCCGAAAGGTTTTAAAGAATTGTCCAGTGAAGCCATCCGGCCCTGGACTCTTCCCACCTGGAAGATCCTTAATGAGACCGACGCAACTCCACAAAGTGAATGTTCCTCAATACGCTCTGCAATTGAAGCTGGGTTCCTAGAAGCAAAGGATTGTGAGGGATCACTCCCGGTTGGATGGGGCCTGGAGTTGGATGGAAGGTTATCACATTTGGAAGTAGAACGCATGGAAAGTTAGACAAATTCTTCATTGCGATGAACCCACGAGTTCCGAAGTGGTCTTGATATAGGATAACGGAATGAGATCCCATCTAGGGATCGGACTGCCCTGTGCCAACATCCGCCTGCATTTGTTGCCGTATTCATAAACTGAAGCTGATGGAACGTTGGATAAAATGACCCCAGGATTTCTCCAGAAGGACGACCACCACCAAGACGTGCCGAGTTAGCTGTTCCCGTAGGACTACAGGGGAGGAGGGCAGCCTTTAAGCACGGCCTCTAGGGTAGAGACCTTAGAAAAGAGCTTTTGTGAAAGCAGCCGCTCTATCCATCTTATAAGCCTAGAGCCGTGTTTAATGAGAATGCCACGGAGCACGCACTTAAGGGCCTCCCATTGGTAGAGTCCAAGAAGTGGGGTCAGAGTATGAAGATACAGGAAATTATGGGAAATATAGATCTCCTCGATATCAGCGACATCAATACCGGAACTCACGAGTGGCGAGGGAGTCGATAACGTGCAAACCCTGAGCGGCGAGCGTCAGACCACAGGATATTCCCCAATTGAGGCAGACACCGTCCAAGAGCAAGGCCGACGTGCTGGACCAATTATATATTCCTAAATGACTATAAGCGCCGTGGGGAGGAAAAAGAAGGCGTAGTTCCCTATCTAAGGGTGCATGATCCTCCAGGCATCACAGAGCTGGAGTAGTGAGAGGGCTCTTTCTACCTTTTTAAATGGTGCTGAATAGAGCAAGAGCTGATTCCAGAGAGTATTAGATCCAGAGGAACTAGCGTAAACCATTTAAAGTCACCACTAAGTATAACATCCCCTGAAACCAAAGGAAGAGAGGTGTCAATCAGATTTCAAAGAAACCCGCCTGGCCTGTGTTCGGGCATAAAAGCAGTTATAATGGTAACAGTTTGTCCATGATGAGGAACTACTAAATGAGAAATAACGGGCCCCGGTCAATAGTGCAGCTGACAACCTGAATTGTCAGGGACCGATGAAATTAGCTAGGCGCAACTCCCCCTGGACCTGATTTCGACAACAATTAAGCAAAGTGGCCACGAGGTATAAATATTATACACTGATATATAGGGGCGTACCTACCTTACAGTGGGTCTCTTGTGGCCATACAATATGGACCCTGGAGCGATGCAACTGGTTTGGAAGAACCTGCGCAACATTATCTCCGAGCGTGATCAGGCCCTTCGCGTAAAAGGAAGCAATGGCGAAGATCCATTATTGATAGTAGTCAAAAGAGGCTTCAGTCCGCGCCGTGAACTGGAGCAAGCCTCTAATCCGAAACCACAGGTGCAGAGAAAAGGAGGGGAGAAAGAGAGGGGGGAAGGGGCAAGGAAGGAGGAGAAGAAGGAAAAGAGAGAAAAAAGGGGGGGCACCACACCACAAACAAGACACAGACAAAGAACCCAAAAGGCAGGAACCTAAGTCCTGCGCGTTAACCTAAACAACAGAGTATCACAAGAAAGTTGAAACCAACTATGTGAGTGAACCCAGAGCAGGAGTTCCACCTATTGGGGCAGTGGAAAAAGCTCAGGAACCTAGAGAGGGCTCCTCGTGGTCCTTACTAAAACATACAATTTCTGAACAAGACTAACCATGCTAACCAAGCTGCTATTTTAGCAGAAGTATAGGGGGAGACCTGAGTAAAACACCCAAAGAGTGTAAACCGGACATTACACCAAACCTGTTTATGGACTTTTAATGACCACCAAGCCTATCAATGAGAACTAGAATGCTCCCACTAACGGGTGTCCCTCCTTCATGGCATTGATAGCGACACCTCACTGAGAGTCTCCGAACAATTGTCCTCACAAAGAATTCAGAAGAGGAGAGCGCCGCTGGTCCCGGGCCACGCGACCCCCAGGACTTTGTCGTGAGTCCCCCTGCCTCCCCTGTGGCGTGGTGGTGGCAGGCTGTGTAGAAATCAGCTGTCGCCGTCTCTTCCTCTGGGGTGGTTGAAAGGCTAGAGAAGCCAAGGATGGCCAATCTGTAACTGACAGGTTCTTTATCTGGAGCAGTCTGTAACACCATGTGAATTCCTTTGCCGACCTATCATCAAAGTTTGTTTGGGCAACTGGACATGCATTGCAAAGGGGTATCCCCAGTGAAAGGGGAATATTTTTCTCCTTCAGAAGTACATCTCGCAGGAGTGGTTTCAGGACAGCCCACTGGGCTAGTGTGAGGAGGGATAAGAGTCCTGCAAGATCCTAACGGAAGCGCGCTGGATAGGACAGTGACTTACGTGCGCTCGAGCTTCGAAGATGATGTCCTCTTGCATTGCAAAAAAATGAACCCGCAAACAACATCCCGCTGTCTCGGGTCATCAGTGTAGGAGGTACTCAGTGCTCTATGAGCCCTGTCCAGTATCAATAGGCTGTAGGTGGGGCCCTACGGGAGGTCGATTGAAGATCAGCCGTGACCACCGCGAACAGAATCAGCATTTAGGGGGACAGATTCGGGAGGCCCCATAGATGCTGTAAAATTATTACAGCCTGCTGCGATTTTTCAATGTTCATCCAATGCTGTTGCAGGTGCGAATATTTAGGAGTCCGAATGGTGCCCACCTCATCAGTAACTTTGCCAAAGTGAGCAAGGACTGGGATTGGGCCTTGAGATCAAAGTAGAGTCAACTTTGTATGCAAGGAAGATAGATCAGCACGCAGTGGCGAACGTCCCCGGTTTCTAATGTGTAGACAAAGGGAGATGTCGGCTTTTGGAGGGGACAACTGCAGTAATTTTTTCAGGATCGGCTATGTCACTGGCCTATTTTCATCCAGCGAAGCGGGTGAGTTGTTGACAAAAGAGATCATGCACACTTGGCAGTGCGTGCACCGATGCACCATAAAATCACAGGGGTACCCCTCAGGCTGTCACCGCGGTATGTATATGTAGTGATAGGCCACGCCGGGTAGAACAAAGGTTGCCCCCCATACTGATCAGAGAAAGTCCATGAGCCGTTGTGTCAGCGGCACACTAGCGAGTCCCCCCGGTGAAGCCGCCATCCTTTTGTGAGGAGACTATCCCATGAGATCCCGTGGAACATTTGGGGGATCCAACTGCAGGCGGCGTTGGTTTCATGGTGGGAGATGAAGAGCCCGGGGTCCCTGAGGTGGCTAGAACAGCCCCCCAGTATGATGCCACACTGAAACTGGAGGTACAATACCATCGGGTTCCGATCAACCTGCAGGTGAGGTCTGGAAGCTGTGGGGGCCCGTAGAGCAGACGCCAGCCCCCCCCCCTCCCCAACTGTAGTGTAAACCGTGATCCCAGGGGTTGTAAGGGAAGAGGTACTACCCTAGGACTATCAGAAGCCGGTGCCAGATCCTCTGGAGCGCATGGGGATCCCCACAGAGTCAGAGTGCAAGTCAGGACCATGCAGGAGCACGCAGGGCAGAGTCTCTGTGTGAGACGCGCAGCTCCGGCTGCGCCGGCTCCTCAGCTGCCGCCGGTGGTGACTCACCCTGGTGTCACAAGGAAAGCAGCGCTTCCACTCGGGTCCCAGCACCGGAGAGAAGTCGGACGTCCGGAGTCCTCCTCTCCAATAGCAGGTACGGAATCGCGGTGATTGCCCGAGGGGACCCTCGGATCTTCGGGAGGCGGGGGGAAGATTGCTTCCTCACGCTGCACGCCGCTGTCTGGGGAGCCTGAGAACGATGTGCCATGCGACGTCGGCCATCTTGTGAGGCCAGCGGGACCGAGAGTCGGGATTGAGGAATGCCCGGGCTTTACCGGAGGAAAGAACGCCCCGATCTCCTCCTGAGTAGAGCCGGAACGCTGGGTGCCTTTGGGCCTCTGTTCTTTGCTGGTCCTCCCCATTATGAACGCAGGAGTTTCTGGGCCGAGAAAGGCTGGAAACCATGAGGAGCTCTCAATGTGCGTCTTATGCCGCCATTCTACGCACGCCCCCGATAACACATTATTTTTACCAAAGAATGAATGCTGAAAAAAACAAAACTCGCAAACCGCAAACATGGCACAAGTACATTTTTTTTTCACATTTTGCCCTACTTAGAATTTTTTTGTCGTTTCCCAGCATATTCTATGGTTATATGAATAACACTATAAAAGTACATCTTTGTCCCGCAAAGAAAAGCCCCATATGTCCTATGTAGGTGGAAAAATAAAAAAAGTTATGGCTTTCAGAAGGCGAGGAGGGAAAAAAAATTAGAGCCATATTATTATGTATGTCTGTAAGGAAGGGGCTAAAGCAGGTTAAGGTATCTTCAGCTTCTGGGAGCCAGTGCTTGGGGTTATTACCTTTCTTGATTAAGACCATGATAGGTGCTATCAGGGTGGATGTAATAATTGGCAAATCCCATGCAGCATTATATTTCCCAGACCTTAAGGACACAGCCACTGGAGAAACGATGTCAGTTACATCGCTATTTGAAGACCATTGTCAGGACATTCAAATATAAGGAAGCAAACCGCCACCCTCCACCTCTCTCGCACGGATCCCCAGGACCACGGCAAATCTTAGCACAAAAGAGATAATGTCCAGGAATAGGCAATGAAAAAAAGCGCTTATTGGGCAACAGGGTTAAAAACCCCTGCTACAAAAAGAATCTTACCGTTCAGGCTTTTAAAAATTTTAGCCCTTAGTCGTAGTACACAGAATGCTTTCTACTCCTTCAACTTAAAATGGCTGCTGATTATCTTCCGCTCCAAAAAACACATGTGGTTTAGAGAGGTAGTAAGCATAACATGCAATGGAATACATATGATTATAGTAAGCAAAGGATTATATTACATTTCATAATACAAATAGTAATAGTAAAAAATAAACCCCATCCCATGTTTCCTTTATATTGTAAAAAATGAGAGATCCCTGCTTACAATGTCATACCAAACGGCACTCTGGTTTTTATACAGTGAAATCCAAAAGGATTCTCTATTGATGAGTTTCCATTGTGATCTCCTCCTCTAATGGCACTGTTACTCTCTCTATGCCCTGTATTCAGAACTATCAGTAAATTAACCATCATGATGGATAGCGCAATGTCTGGAAACCCGCAGAGATCTTATGTGAGTTTAATGTTTGCGTCTGACCATGCCTTCAATAAGTTCTTTTAATCTGCGAGTTTGTACATCCTGACGAACTGTATGTTGCACAGTGTACATGACACTAAGATATATCACAAAGCATGTATGCAATTCAAAAAGATGATTTTAATTTTGAATGATTATTTTTATTGGATAAAGACAGACATGTCTGGATCCAAGGCATGATGCAGCAAATAGCATTTTCATATGTCCACATTATAAAAACCTGATTGTTTTAGCCATCTAGGATGTTTTTTTAAATTCAGAGAAAAACAGACTGGGTGCGATAGTTTTGTTCCGACTGGCGGTGACTTACCTTGCCACACATCTATAACCAACTGAAAAAAAGACAGCTAAATATCAGACCGTTAAAGTGGGCATATATTTGGTGATTAAATTTTTGTAAAATCTTTGTATTCAGCACTAAACATTGTAAACAAATGTAACAGGAATATGTTTACATTGTTTCTTTTGTATTGATATAAATTTACACTTTATTGCTACAAGGATATAGACAAGCAATTTTTTTCGATCTGAATTTAATGCTATATTTTTTGCATCGTATTAAAACTCCAGATGGATAATTTCTATATACAATCTACCGAAATAATGAGATTTCTACTATAGCTCCCTGTTTACAGGAACAGATACGATACAGCTCTAAACATTCTCCTCTTTGTAAATATTTTATGATATGTGCGGTGGCAAGACGAGGCATGAAAGTATAGTATTCCCCAGATGTCTCCTTTTCTATATGTTTTTGTTTGAACTCTTTATTGACAACAAATAATGTTAGATCCAAAAAATGTATCATATTGTCAAGGACTAAGCCCTGAAAATTTTAAATTTAAGTGTTATTATTGAAGGCCTATTGTCAGCGACTATGGGTGACTTTATGATTTTTGGCGCCCAGGCGCCATTTTTATAGCACATATTTGTAGCGTAGAATATGCCTGAATCTATTCAACCTATTCTAAACGCATGCTCAATAGATTTAGAAATATTCTAGCCTACACGAGCAACACTTCTGGCTCAAGCAAACCACTTGCCCTGATCTCAGGCGCCTTACAAAATGCCGCGGGCACTTTGTAAGGCGCCTGATAATGAAGTGCACCTGTTTAAAAATAGAGTAAATGGGGCTGTGCTTCTTTTCGGGCTGAAAAGATGCCAGAAGGTCAAGCTGGTCAGCTCCAACAAACATTTCTCCAGTTTCGCATTGACGATTGGTTCATAATCATTCAATAACAAACTGTACATGATGGAGATGAAACTGTAAATCCAGCAAAAAGTTCAGAATCTCATCAAGATAAACCACAGCACAGACATACAGAAAATCCCAAAAGATTTATGTGACAAAATCTTGGAAGACAGATGGGAAGTTGGAGACCAAACGGCATGATCAAGTGCTCAAAATGCCCATCACGGGTGTGAAAGGCGGTCTTCCACTTGTCTCCTAGTCGGATATGAATCATATCATAGGCCGCATCTGGCTTGGTGAAGACCTTAGCCACCCAAATTCAATCGAAGAGCTCCGAGATTAAGGGCAATGGGTATTGGTTTTTGATTGTGATTTTATTTAGGCCCCGGCAATCATACAGTGGTGGAGGGAACCTTCCTTCTTCTATGCAAAGAAAAAAACAGCATCAGGAGGCGAGGATGATTTACAAATGAAGCACTCCAAAAGATTTTCTTTTATGTAGGCCGTCATAGGGTTTCAGGCACCAATAGAGGATGAACTCTTGTTGTACCTGGCTGTAAATCCATAGAGCAATCGTAGGGTCAATGAGGTGGAATGATTTCTACCAGTTTATCATAGAAAACATCCCCAAATTCTTGATAGGGGGTGGTAGCCCAGGGAGAGGATCTGAAGCATGGATGAACAAGTTGGTTACACCAGTGAAGTTGCGGTAAGGCACTGGGAGTGGTACTGTTGCCCCCAACGAATGACCTTGCCGCTCTTCCAGTAAAGTACAAGACCATGAAAGGCACAGAACAACACTGGATGGAGCCATTCAAGACTTCTCTATTGATGAAAGAGATTACCAGAATCTCCCAAATGGGAGACCGGTAGGTGATAACAGGAAACCACAGGTGGGTGGATAAAATTTCCTGCAGATCTTGAATCCAAGAATGTAGAGACTTGGATTCAGAGACTGGACGGAGAAAAAATGGAGACCAGCATAGACATTAGCTGAGATGCAGCATCTTCACCTAGGGTCGCCTCATGAATTGAAGGCACTAAAGTTTCCCAGATGAACTGGAGAGACCTTCAAGAAATGTTCTTGAAGTACATGGAAACATTCAAATGATGTCTGCGACCTCACTCATCCTCAAAAAATGAGTTCTCACCACATGCCACACGAAGACAAATTCCAATAGCAAGAACAAATAGAGGATCAACCAGAGAGGTTGGCGATACTCAACTAGAGATGTCAAATGATTCTCCCGAAATGAATTTGTTATAGAATTTCATGAAAACTTCGGTTCTGAACGACGTCGCAGTTTTAGGGGTACTTTTGGGTGACGACGAAGTGCTTATGAAAGTGATAAAATGGAGCATAGCGATCACATGCGAGACATGGGGCCCAGAAACACTGAGGGAGGAATAAGGGCATAGCCATCTTGACTGAGCAGAGATGAATCCAATCAAGACCGTCGGATACCTGTGACGTCACCGCACAATATATATTCCGGGCCGCGACGCCTGGGAGCTCATACCGTATCACACTGGAACTGATTAGGAAGGTGCTGCCGTGGCTGCTTGTAATATCCTCTTACTGAAGAACAGAATTTTAAACAGCGATTTTTAGGGGGGTGCCACCAGCTGTCTCAGAGACTGCTTCTCTTAACGTTCTAATTTCTGATATATGGTGGGAATTGATCTGAAGACCCATGTGTGCCATAGCAGCTGTCATATACATTTTAATGCTATCTGCTCACAGCACATTGAATATCCAAGGGGGATACAAGCCTGTTCCTGTTTATTCATTAAAGAAACAACGTTATTACAATACCAAATACCACTTCAATTTTTGGCATGCTCATTCTTTTGAGCAATTTAACATTCCAGGGGTTATTAAGCTTTTCTGCTGCTGTGGTGACTAAAAGAAACCGTCTATTTATCACGACAAAAAAATAATTTTCCTGTAGCAAAATTCACACGCGAAGGTTACTTACAATTATTTTCTCTTGTTTTGTGGCTTATAAAACACGCCATAGTAAACACGCTACAAAGCAACAGTTTGTGATTCTCAATTGTTAGGGCTCAATTTAACATCCAGGTTAATTAAACGAATTGCTGCTGTGGTGACTAAAATAAACCGTCTTTCCACCACCAAAAAAATACATTTTTTACCTGTTAGCTTACTTCACAAGCGAAGGTTTAATTACTCTTTTTTCTCTTGTTGTGTAGACGTAAAATAACACACCTTGTACACTCTACAAAGCAGGTATTTGTGGCTTTTCATTCTTTTGCGTAATTTACATCCAAGGTTAACTAAGTAATTTATCCTGCAGTTTGTACTCAGTAAAAGAAACTTTCCTTTTTCACCGCCACAAGAAAGAAATACTGTGCATAATTCATATCCGAAGGTTAACCCCTTAACGACCTGGGCGTAATCCGATACGTCCAGGTCGTATTGGGTTAACGCACCTGGACGTATGAAACGTCCTGAAGAACGCGCGTATTTACAGCTGACACCCGCAGCGTCGGCCCCGACCCCGGATCGCTCCGGGGGGGGCCGGTTAACCCCTTAATTATCGCGACGAACGGGTCGCAATAACAAAAGGGAGACCGCAGGAGGAGAGATCGCTCCCCTGCGCCACAGACGGCGCAGCAGCGCACGGATTTCGGGCGATCGTGACAGCTCCTGCCCCTGTACAACAGCACGGAAGCAGAAATGCCTTCCGGGTTGTCTGATGACGTCACGATGCCCGCCGTGCCCTTTGGTCAGTCCCCCGACATCGTGACTGACAGTTTCATAGGAACCAGTCATATCAACAAGCTAACACTGATTCCTATTGTAATAGAGAGATCTAAGATCTCTCAATCAAACCCCTATGGGGAAAAAGTAAAATAAAAAGTGAAAAAAAAGTTTAAAAAAGTGAAAAACAAGTAAAGACACAACACAAATAAAAAATAACAAACCGTACACCCGATCCCCTTTTTACAAACCCAATCGCCCCAAAAAAAGGGGGGATCAAAAATAAATAAAGTACCCAAATTTGGTATCGCCGCTGCGTAACGACTTGCCTATAAATCTTTCATGATAATTAACCCGTACGGTGAACGCCGTACAAAAACAAAAAAAAAAAAACAATCACAGAATTAAGATTATGGATTCATCCCTCAGCACATAAATGAATACAACAAGCGATCAAAAACTCATAGAAACGCCAAAGTTGGTACCAAATAAAACGTCAATTCATCCCGCTACAAAAAAAGTCCTTATACAGCTCTGAATACGGAAAAAATAAAAAATATAGCTCACAAAGAATACGATGCATAAATATTGTTTTACACACTAAAAACACTTTTCTTTTTTTTTAAAGTGCTTCAAACATAAAAAAACTATATAAATAGGTATCCGCCATAATCGTAGCGACCAAAGAGTAAAGCTAACTTATCATGGATACTGAGGGGTGAGACCCGGCCCTGTTAAAAATAAAAATAAAAAACACTACTAGAATGGCAGTATTTCTTCACCCTGGCCTCCCAAAAAATGGATTAAAAGCGATAAAAAGCTTTTCCCCCCAAAAAATGATACAAATAAAACGTCAACTCATCTCGCAAAAAAACAAGTCCCTACACACTCCAAGCACAGAAAAATATTAAAAGTTTATGGCTCTCAGACTATGGCGATGCAAAAACGTATTTTCCTGGTTGAATAAAAGTGTTTTTATTGAATAAAAGCATAAAACATAAAAAAATATACAAATTGGGGTAACGGAGCAATTGTATTGACCTCCCTGAGTAAAGCTACAGTCATATAAACCGTACAGTGCCCGCTAATAAACATAAAAAACACTACCAAGATTGCTGTATTTTGTATCCAAAACAATCTCAAAAAACCTTATAAAAGTGAAACGTAAGCATCATATAGCACCCCCATGTGGTACCCGAATAAAAACTCCAACTCATCCCGTCAAAAAACAGCCCATACACAGCAAAATAAAAAAGTTATGGCTGTCAGAATAGGACAACAAAAAACGCAATTTTTATAGACGTATTTCTACTGTGTACAAGTAATAAAACAGTAAAAAACCAATAATAAATCTATTATCATTGTAATGTACCGACCCCCATAGTTAAAGTTATCAAACATTTACACTGCATCGGGCGAAGCTGTAAAAATTAGAAACTCAAAAAACCATGACAGAACTGCGTTTTCCCCCACGTTTCATTGTCCCAATGCTAAAAAAAAAACAATGGAACACCTGTGCATCCAAAATGCACAGTACAACCCTAGATGAGATCCCTGCTGGGGTTTAGAATCCAAAAATGGGGCGACTTCTGGAAGTTTTTCGCCTGTTTCTGGCTACTTGGGGGCTTTGGCCAAATGGACATGCCCCACCAAAATCTGCGTTTAAAATCCAAAAGTCCTCTCCTCCCTATACGCCCTGCCAGGCGCCCAAACAGCAGTTCACACCCACCTGGAGGGTATAGCCGAACTTGGAAGAAATAGCCTTAAACAAGTTTTAGGTGTTCTTTATTTTCCCAGTATTCCGTGTGTATATCTGAAAATTTGCGACATTCAAAATCGCAAATTTTTCCAATTTTCATGAAATTTGATATTTTTTCCACAACAAACAAGATTGTATGAGATAAAAATTTCTTACTAACTTAAAGCCAGATGTGTCACGAGAAAACAATCTCTGAATCACATAATAGGTAAAAGTGGTCAAAAAGTTATTCTCCATACATTTGACACATGTCAGAATTTCAACAATAGGGCTGGTCAGGAAGGAGTCAAAACAGCTGGGTCCTTAAGGGGTTAATTTAAGCTCTTTGTGCCTTTTACATTCAGTAAAAAACACGATTTTTTTTAAACGGCCCATACAAGTAAAATTTTTCCTGCCCTTTTGGGTGGAGCGAAAATTTTATACCCCAAGGGTTCCCAAAAAGCTTGTTACTGGGTTAAATTGGAATTTAAAATACGGGGTGGAATTTTAACATATACAGATATCTTAAAACCCAAAAAATTTTCGTAAAATTTTTAGAACAAACAGAAATGTCAACAGAGAGGGGCGGGCCTCTTCACCTGGAGGGGAAGTGGCCAAACTTTCCCCTGGAGCGGGCCCCCGGGTCGCAGCCCCACAAGGGGACATCGCACAGGGGTCATTTGGGTTGAGGCCCCAACAATTTGCCGCTGTCATCTAGCGGCCGTGTCTGACTAGAACCCAAGGGTTCAAAAAAGGGTTTTTAACTAGTCACCCCACTTCCCCCAGATGACATCTGAAACCCCAGCCAAGAGTCGGGGGGAACGTCAAAACAAAACCCCCTTAGTTAGGGCCCGGGAGCGGGCCCAGCGGCCCCTCACCTGTCCTCAACCCGACTCTGCCCCATCCCCCGGTTTCCCCACCAAGATCTCAATTTGGTCTGGGCTCAGCGCCACTATATAGCAAAATTAAAAATTTGGGAGGAGGGCATTCACCCAGCTCTTTGGCAGCGGGGAAAAAGGGGCCAATATCCCTTGCTTTTTTGCAGAGGGAAAAAGTAAGTTTGGGGAAGGGGAAAGGGGAAGGAAAGTTGTGAGGGGCAGCCTCTGCATCCCAAGACGGGTGTTAAGGACAGCAGTGACGAGAAAACAAATTGATGATAAATGAAACCCCGACCGCACGGGGACCCCGGGGTGAAGAAAGGGCTTCGTCAACGTCAGGAAAGAGGGCATCATTTGCGCGTCGGGCCCAGCGGCCAGCCACAAGGGGGTTTGTGGCCGTGAGTCAGAGGGTACAGCAGTTTTTAGGTGGGGGAGCCAAGCGGCCACGGGGAAAAAAACCCCCCTTTCGCGGGTTTCCAAAAAAGAAGCGGAAACGGGGGCGGTAAAATCACTCCCGGGGGCGGTGTGGCCGTTTTTTGGGCTAAGACACCGGAGGAGCCGAATAGGGGTATATTAAATCTGGGCAGAAAGTGAAGCGGGCCCGGGGAGCAAAACGTTGGCTCCCGGCCCGCGCCCAAACACAGAAACCCATCACCATCCTTTGGGCCCTTTGGGAGAAACGTGGCCCGATTTGGTGGTCCATTCTGCCGCCCCCGCAACAGCAGCAGCAGCGCCCAGTGGCAGCTTTGCCATTGCAGCCAGTCAAGGCTCCACCACCTCTGCAGAAGGGGGGCGGGTTTTCTCTTTGACATAAATCTCCCGGCCCCAGAGCGCCTGCTCCTCACTACCCCAGGGCGCCAGAAATTTCGTTCACCGAGGCGTTTTGAAAAGAGAAAACCCGTATGCGCCAACCCCCAAAAGGTGCAGCAGGGGGGCCTCCCTGCCCCAAGTTGTTGGTACTGCAGTCCCCCCTTTCCAAATGGTGGACCCCTGCACCATTCGGGAAAAACTAAGGGCTTTTTGGGAAAGCCGAGGGGGGGATTTTCCAATCCGTAATTTTTTTTCCAAAAAGGCAGTACCAGCATTTCCCATAAATATTAAAACCCAAAAGTGGCTGGGTCCTTGAGCTTATGGGTTTTTTTCCAAGGTGCACGGCAGCGCGGACGCCCTGGAGCTTTAACTAGGGCCCGGGGCCAAAGTACATTCCTTTAGGGCCCCCCGGGGTTGAATTTTCTTCCTGCCCGGGCACACCAACAACTTGGACAAAACGCCGTTTTTCCCCCTCCACTTTTGTCAAACTGCTGTTTTGCGCCAATTTCCACCTCCTCCTCCTCCCCACCACCACCATCTCAGCCTCCACAAGTATTGCCCATCAAAAACCCACAGGGAAGGGAACAGCGGTGTCACGCAGTTCACACCTGGCTTGCCTCGGAACGACGCACACAGGGGAGGGGAAATGCTCCGCTCATGCAGCAAGAAAAACCCCTGTTTGGGGTTTTTCCCCCGCCAACTGCAAAAACGGGAACCCCTGGTGAAGGACAATAGGAGTAACAGGTGTCCGCGCTGCACCGAGGAGGGATTTGGGCCAAGCACCCTGCATGGCGCACCCTGTTCCAAATTTGGTTTTGAAAAAAGGGTTTCCCGAAGTCTTTCCCCAGATCTTCAAAAATTCCCAAAATGGCCAGGAAACTGTGCATGCACTTTTCCTTCCCACAAACCAGGAACACCCTCCTCAAAATTTTCAGCGGCAGAAAAGTCCCCCCCCCAACACTCCCCGATTTTGCGATGTTTCCACCCCCCCCAATTCCACCGCCAAAAAGTTTGGGCCGACTTTTTTAAAAAAAGATAGGGCAAAACCCAAATTTTTTTATGATCCAGGCGGACCAGGAAGGAAATCCCCCTGTTTAAAATTTGATGTTCAGCCAAATGGGAAACTCAAACTTTACCCCCTGCTGTTTGTTGAAAGGGCCCTTTTGAGGAGGCAAACGTTATTTTTTCAGCCCCGCCAGGGCTTTAAAGGGGGGGAATAACTTTAATTTTCCCCTTTCTTCATGTACCGGAACCAGGAAATTCTGAAAATCCTTTTCTGGGCAGGGGGCGGAGACGTTGGGGACTACACCGTGGCCCCCATGAGTCCGGTGGGGACTGAAATGGGGGGGGAGGAAGGGGGACATTGGAGCAGAAGCATTGGGCCCGATGAAATAGTGGATTTTCTACCCCCCGGTGACCCGGGGAAAGGGGGACAGGAGCCCGCTGGAGGAGGAGATGGGGATTTAGGAAGAAGAGGCCCGATTGAAACCCCCAAAACCCGTGGCATATTACAGTGAGAAGGAAAGGCCCGGGACCCTCGGAGTCACTTGTGCAAATGGGCCCCAGCAAACTTTATTTGCCTTGCAAATGACAGCCGAAATAGTCAGCAAACCCAGCAGAGGGAGGGCTTTTTGGCTCTCCACCCTATTGAAACCCCGCACTGGTTTCCCAAAAAGGGAGCCTTTTTTTTCCCCCAATTGAAGGGGGGACAAACTCAAATACTATAGGGGAAAACCTCCCGGGGGTTTAGTTGGGGCCCCTGCCTATGTGCGGCAACGTCCCTCCTCAAAAGGCTGCCCGGGGGGGTTTTTTCAGCGCTTTACGTAACACTTTCCGCGGGTGCTGGGGGGAAAGGGGGGGGGGTAAAGGGAAGGGAGTACCAGCTCCCCTCAGCAGCAACCAATCTTTGGAAATCACTGATGAGGGACTTTCCTTTAAACCCGGGCCCAGTGAGGAGGGTAGTCCCCCCAGCAGCATAAATTTTAAAATCCTGGGGCAGTCCCAACCCCAAAAGGGGTGGCCTAATTGGGCAGCACTCTGCCACCCCTTTAAAGATCCGCTGGACTACGGGGAGCCCCAAAATGGATGTGTGGCCCCCAACTTTTGGGAGAGTTTTTAGTGGAGAAACTGTCCTGCCCGGCTAGTAGTGTGGGGTTCAGAGGGGGGTTTTCCCGGCAGCGGGGGGCCCCGTTAACCCCCCAAAGGGGAACCCCCCTTGTACCAGGGAAATGTGGAACACTGACCCTTTGGTTTAAGATTAAAACAGGGTGGATCCGGCCCGGAATTTTCCCCACAACCCCAATTTCCCTTTGCTCCCGACTACATCCAAACCCTGACGCCTCCCCAAACTGTGAGAAAGGCGTCCCGGGTTTAAAATACCTTTTTCCCCAGCCACTATTCTGATGCCGGGCCCCCCGCCTAAGCCACACTCTGCCCACAGTTTTTTCTCATCTGCCTCCCACCATCTTTACCCCGGGGCTGGTATTGCCAACCCCCCCCCCACACTTGCCAAATTTTGGGCCCCTCTATTACCTCATGCTGCTTTCTGCTTTTTTCTGGTGCCCGTGACATCCACATTGTTCATTATGCCACCTTTTGAACCCCATTCTACTTTCTGCCCGTTGTTGCTTTCTGCGTCCCCCAAAACCCCTGTGTCCCCTTTTGCCACTCTCTGACCTCATGCGTTGCTCCTGCCGCCCTCACCTCCACTCTCTGTCATTGGGGCCAAATTTTGTGGCCACTTCAGTTTTGCCACCCCCCAAAAATGTCCCTTGTGCCACTGCCCACCCCATGCTGCTGCTGTCGTGACCTCCACACTGTGTCATTGTGCCCCCTCTGACCTAAAGCGCGCTGCTGTTTTGCTGCAGGGGTCATCTACACACTGTGCATTGTGCCACCTCGCCCTTTAAGCTTTTTCTCCTGCCCCCCGTCACCCCCACTCTCGTCATTGTGCCACTCTGTGGCCTACTCCATTTTTTTGCCACCCCAGAATGTCATTGTGCCACTGCCTGACCTTATGCTGCTGCTGCGTGACTTCCAACTGTGTCTTTGTCCCCACTCCTGACCAGCTGCGCTTTTTGTTTGCCCGCGGTCACCTACACACGTGTCTTGTGCCGCTCTATGACCTCATGCGTTGCTCCTGTCGCCGTCACCTCCACTCCTGTCATTTTTTGCCACCTGTGGCCTACCCCCGTTTTTCCCACCTCCAAATGTTTGTGCCACTGTTTACCTCATGCGCTCCACCGTCACCTCCACCCCTGTCATTGTCCCCACTCTGGGGCCAACTACTTTTTTGCCACCCAGAATTCTTGTGCCACTGTCGACCCATCTCTGGGGCTGCCGCCGTCACCTCCACACTCGTCACGAGTTGCCACCTGACTCTCACTTTTTTTTTTTCCACTGTCGCTGCAATGACTTTATCAGGCTACATTCCCCTTCATTTTTTTGGTCGTTTTGCCCTCTTAAGTCCCGGGAAATTTTATATGAAGCGATTCTAATAGGGGCGGCAGTCATGGCGTGTCATACTAAAACACAACAGTAGGAAGACCAAAACCAAGCTCCCTCTGCATTTTAAGCATGGCACAACTTTTCTACACACCCTGCGGCTCTTGCAGCCGGGAAAATAGCTTTTTTTTTAACGTATTCGCCCCCAAAGAAAATTCGGACCGAATTTAAATTTTTGTGGGGAAATTCGGCGAAGTGAGCGCCCAAATTTTTTGAGAAATTCGCCCATCTGTAACCGCAGTTCTTAATCTCAACCAGTCAGTTCATCCTTGATTCTCCCAGTGAGAACTTCCCTGAGAAGAAGAGAAGAGAGAGAGAAAAGAGGGAGAGAAGAAAGAGAGAGAAAGAAAAGAGGGAGAGAGAAAAGAAAAAGAGAGAGGGGAAAAGAAAGAGAGAGAAAGAGAGAAAAGAGAGAGAAAGAGAGAGAAAGAGAAAAGAGAGAAAGGAAGAGAGAGAGAAAGAGAGAGAAAAAGGAGAAAGAGAAAAAAGAAAAGAGAGAGAAAGAAAAAAGAAGAGAGAGAGAGAAAGAAAAAGAGGGGGAAAAGGAGAGAGAAAGAGAGAGAAAAGAGAGAGAGAGAGACAGAGAGAGCGAGAAAGAGAAAGAGAGAGCGGGAGGGAGAAAGAGACAGAGAGAGCGGGAGGGAGAAAGAGAAAGAGAGAGCGAGAGGGAGAAAGAGAAAGAGAGAGCGAGAAAGAGAGAGAGAGAACGAGAGAGAGAGAGAGAGAGAGAGAGAGAGAGAGAGAGAAAGAGAGAGAGAGAGAGAGAGAGAGAAAAATATTTGAAAACCGCACAACGGGGACTAAGTTGCAGGTTTATAGCAGCATCACACAGTACTACATAAAATATACACATACTGCATGCAATATACACATGGACATTAAACATGCATGCACATAACACACGAAACACACAACACCAGTTAAAACCCCCCACCTCTCTAGTGGCTATGCCTCTGCAGCCTCAAGAGGGGACAGCTGACTCTCAGTCATAGTCAGACTCCCCAAAAGAGAACAAAATGGTTTATTTTTTTGGCCCGGTAAACATTTAGGAGACATGAGGCTTCTTGCTTCTATATCCAGCAAACACAAAAATGTGTTATGTGCCAGTAAATTAAAGGGGATTTGCCAGGACCCAAGTTTCTTCCTTCTTTCAGCACGGGAGAATGCAACAAATCACCTGAGTCATAAGGCGCAAGGCTGAAGGGGGGGGGTGAGTAAGGAGTGAGAAAAAGGGGAGCGTCTCAAAACTTAAGTGAAGTAATAAACATACAAATGGTTTCTCAAACTCAAGACACAGCCTCATTCCATTTTTCACCCAGGCCTTAAAAGCCATTCATTTTGCCTGTCACAAAAAGAATGTTTCACGCAACGGCCTGTCAGCCCCCGGGGGGGGGTCTGTCTAGTGCAAGCTTTCAGGTATCAAAGGGGTTTTTAGAAATGCTGGCCCAGATCTTCATTTTTTGTAATCACATATTTTAGAAAAGTGATTAAATACCCATTTTGGAGGTTCCCACGTCAACATTACATGGGGGCAAAACCCCTTTAAGTTGTTGCGGCTACAGTGAGTTCTGGTTATTGTATTCCCCCAGTAACAGGGAAACTAGCAATAAAAAAAAATATTAAAATGTCCCTTTTTTATATTACAGGGAGCAATGTGTGAAAAAAAGGAAAAGTAATTAAAGACAAAACAAAATAAAAATGAATAAAAATAAAGACCGCAACCTATGATGATCTAATACTACATTTCATCTACTGTATATAAAAATGATTGTAGCAGAAAAAGGAAAAAAAGTTAAAAAATGTTTTAGCCTGGTGTCGCACGTAATATTAACAAAAAAAAAAAAACACTGCCTTTGTTAATAGTTGATTGCTGGAAATCACTTATGCAATACAAAAAAATGCTACAAACTTTGCTTTGTGGATTTTCTTTTTTTTTTTATTAGTAAGATGCAAAAGAAAACCTCACAAAAATAAATATATCTAAACACATTATTTTGAAGAAATTCCACAGTAATACTAAGTACAAAATGATGTAGTTTTTCCAGTGTCATTTTAAGCTAAAATCATAAAAAGTATGTGTGAATGAAACCTTGGACACACATTTTGCTATATAACAATATATTTTTTGTCTGTTTTAAATTGTGAAAGTACCATAACATTTAAACTTGCATCTCCTGAAAAAAGCAGAAATGTTCTTGTTCATGAACAGAGAGAAATAGTCTGTCTTGAACTGATTACCTAATTTCTCAGAGGTATTAAAACTAAATGTCTCCTGTCTGAACTGTAAAAAGTGAACAAATCCCTGAAGGCTCTGTGGCCACTACGGTTTTAGTTTTTCATGTGGTCACGTGGCATTGCAGCCAATCAAGACAATTCTTCTTAAGTCTCGACAAACTGATTAAAAATTTGCAGGACCCTGATCATGTGACTGTAATGGGATGTGCACATTCCTTGCAGCTGTTTGGCCATAATTTTTCAGAAACCAAGACAAAAACGCTGCAGTTCTTCTGTGATTTTTATGAAAACTGTTTTTTGTAGCAGTTTTACAAAGATGGTTGTAGAACAGAGTGACTGTGAATACAATATACTAAAAATCACAACAAAACTTTGTGTAAAAATTCTACAGGGCTCGTGTTCTGTCCCTGATGGATACTCATAGTTTTTTGGGATATACACCTCAGTGACCTCCTAAATTTCATCTGTCTGTACAATCCTTTGAATGTAGCAGAAAAAAAACAAATCTCTATGACTCATATCACCCTGCATTCAGCACTAGGACCAGAGGCGGAGCCTATATGCAAATAATTAATGAATCAGAATATAAAAGCTTGGCTAATTTACCTCTTTATCTGAGTTACCTGGTTACAGGTTTCTATATTCAGTAACTATGGACATGCTATTATTTGTCTTGCTGTTTACCCCAATGAGTAAGATCTTGAAGAGTCTGTTATATGTCACTTAAATTTATAAGAACCTATTACAAACTTTTTTGTCTTATTCTCTTTTCTTTAGGTGTCTTCTCTCAGACAGTACAGGAGTCAGGACTAGGACAAGTAAAACCTTCACAACAACTCAGGCTGACCTGCACAGTGTCTGGGTTTGAGTTAACCAGCTATGGTGTAAGCTGGAATCATACAAGAGCGTCCTGGGAAAGGGACTGGAATGATTGGAGAATATGGGGTGAGTTATTATTTATAAATTCTGATTCACTGAAGAGCAGAACCACACACAAGAGACTCTTTCCAAGAAGCAGGTCTCTCCAGATGAATAACATGTATGCTGCAGACACTTGGAGAGCTATTACTGTTGCGAGAAGCACAACAGAATAAAGTAATGGAGAGATCATCAACAAATGGCAGGCTGTTGTCTAACTTCAAATAGAAAACCACAATTGAAAGCGCCTCACTGAACATAAAATAGGAGTTTTTACAAACCAGATAAATATCGTTGCACTCCACATTCTGGAGAATTGATTAAATAGCTGATGGGAAAAGCTCATTGAATTCTAGGGGTTAATTCAATATGATTTTAATACATAACAGCAGCGTTAATGTCATTGAGGCTTCCTTCACACTTTTTGCAAAGTAGTTTTTTTCATGCTTTATGCGCGTTTGTTTTTTTTTCTAATAATGTGAATATGTATATGTATGTTTTTAGACGCATTTTTTTCATCACCTGATCTTTAATATTAAAAACATGTCACAAAAAAAAATAAACACACAACTACATATGCATTTTTTACTGCAAAAACAAAATGAAGGTCTATGGGGGAGAAAATGTCAAAACTGATTAAATATTACCCTGAGAGCTAAAAAAGTGCCACAATGAAAAGAGCAAGGTAAACAGTGCATTTTATATTTCCACATAAAGTTCTAGCTAACACCTGAATTTTGCCAAAAAAAACCCTCACTTTTTTTTTTCTTTTGCGAAAATGTAACCTTATGGCACTTTCACACAATGGCCCATTTTTACTATTATTGTGTAGAAGTTAGACAGCATAAACTTAGGCAATCTAACAATACAACAGACAGTAACGCATTAATCGTCCAGAGTAGGGACTGCAACGTGCATTGTGAAGACTACTGTGTTTTTCCAAAAATAAGCCCTAGCCTGTTTTGCACAGATTCTTGGAGTAAGTTTTAAATATAAGCCCTACTCCAAAAACAAGCCCTAGTTAATCAGCTCCTCCTGAGTGATGTCACCTAGTGCCTGCCTCCTGGGCAGTACCCTTTCTGTGCCCCGCCCACGCCGATAAACAACCTGTTTAGACTGGAGGTTTTGTGAAACCTCCATGTTTCAGCTGAACGGACGTGAGATGATGTCACAGTCACATGACTTGCAGGTTCCTTCAGCCAGGCCCTTGAGTGCAATGTGTAATTGACAGTTCAATATATACATACATATACACTCACATTTATACAATCACTATATTAAAGTGTGGCTACTGTGACTTGCTGGGACTTATAGTTCAAACTGTAACAGGTGTGCTGAGTGCCGCTCCCAACCGAGGCTAGCAGTACAGGTAACACCTGTCTCCAGCATGGATTAAAAACTAGCAACTTTATTAATTACAAAAAGTTAATACAGCATATGAACATGGCTTAAAAGATCGCGTACACCTGTCTAACATGTTTCGCGCTACCCTACTCTTGTTCACAAGCCAAGCCTTACCAAATATTAAACTAGTTAAAAACAAATAACTAACCAATCACTGTGTAAGGTTATCATGTTACAGTCACAGCCGAATAAAAAAAAACTGAGTGAGTAGCTTTTAATAGGAATAATACATAATGGGGCAGATTTATCATAGTGTCCCTTACTTTTGAGACAGTAAAATTGACCACACAGTCTTCACAATGCACCCATTATCATATGGTTGAGAAACTCGGTGCAGGTTAGAACTGTCTAGTCTAACTTTACACTGTTTAAAAAGTAAAGACACTATTGATAAACTGCTCCAGTATGTATATTCCAAATATTGTAACCATCCTTAAGTTTGGCTTACACCTGTTTACGCCATGAATTTGGGTCTCAGATGCAGCGCATTTTTTGCCGCATTAGATACGCCTCTTTATCAAAACAACTGCCCTTTTGTACTCTCCCTTTGTCGTCACAAGGCTCAGAAGCGCCTGAAATTGTCTAAAACACATATTAAATGTGCCGATAAGCTGGTTTTGGGCGCAAAATTGAGCTAGAATCTGGCGCAACTCAATCGAGCTCAACTGACTTGTTAAATCTGCCCAGTGAGCCTACGTATTGTCTTTAATAAATGAATTGCAAAACAGTTATTATAATTTTAAAGCCTACCCAAGCTCTATGTGTCCAAAATTAAAATGTCCAAAGTGTGATCACGTAATCTAGACTCTTTTTTATTTACCACCCCGGTTATGGTCTCTTCTCCTTCGCCTCAAGCAATATAATCTGAAGCTAGTCATATTTCCCTCATAGTGTATTCAATAAAAATTGTCCAGTTCACTGATTGTGTGCCGGCCGATTTTTATGCTAGTAGTATGCTCCGCTATTCTAGTCTTCAGTGTTCGCATCGTGCTTCCCGCATATTTCTTACTTCATGTTGTGCATTTGATAATGTAAATCACATGATGACTGTTACAATTTAGGAATTTTATTAATTGGGGAAACTTTTTGTATCATGTCATCACTAAATTATCTGGGTCTTTTTCCATTTTACAGACAGCACACGGGCTCCACCACATATATATAAAAAAAAAACCCTTCTGGGATAACCACGTAATTTTTGGTCTCTGCATTATAAGGGGGGCACTATAGTTTAATTCTCTTCGTAAACTCAGAATCTACAATGTATCTATGAATCTTAGATAGAGTCAAATCCGTGTCCCCTAATAATTCGAATATTTACAAAAAAGATGGATTTAATCTCCCTAGAAATTTTTCCTATTATCTTAGTGTAAAAACTATATTTGATTTTACTTTTTTTATTTTATATTTACAGGAAAATTATACAACAATTTTGATATTGTTGTCTTGACTTTGATTTTGTCTTCGCCCATCTAAGTATTTTTTTTTTGGGGTTTTAATATCCTCGTTGTTTGTAACCTAAGAGATCCACTTGTCTTCTCACTCTCAACTAATCTCTTTCTAAACATGCAAAATTCCTCTAATCTCTCAACATATTCCCATATGTTATGGTTGCAAGTAGTGCTAAGGCTTCAAATGGAATTACCTGTATCAGGTTTCCTATACAAGGTGGTAATTACTTGTCCCATCTCCTTATCACCTTTGTGATAAATGTCCAAAAAAGGAACACCATGTTTGTTCCAAATCCCGGTAAAACGGAGTTTACACTCATTCCAATTGATATAGTCAAAACATCCATCACGACATGCCAAACCCCAATTTTTACCCTTTTAAAGCTAAGGTTCCAGCTCTGGAGGCCTTCCAGAATACTATGAAAGCGAGACTATGGCTTTATAAAAAACATAAATGCGTAGAAAAAGTGTAAGTAACAATATCACAAAATTTTAACATGTATAAAAAATCAAATTAGAGACCCTAAACAACTTAAAGATAATGAAAATCTGATAATAAAAGAGCTGTTAAAGGAAGGGCGCTACAGTTGAGATGGATGTTAGGTCTCTAAGGTGTCCCAAGTCAAGTAATATTCTAAATGAACACACTATCTCACATATCGTCAAATTAAAAGAAAATCCTACTAAACAATTTAAAAGAAAAAAAATGGAAAAATTAATAGATGATGGTATTAGATTAGGGGTCTATCACAGAGAAACAAATAAATCCCTAGGTGTAACAAGCGGACACGCAGACCTTCCCCGGGCCTGCGAGCATCGCTCGCTGTCCCCGCCCCCACTCGTTTCCGCGGGCGAGTGCGGGCAACTGTTCCCGTGGCCCCTGCTCCGTGGCCCGCCGCTATCTCCCCGCTTGCAATAATAGCTTACCCTGAACCCGCTTCCTGACTCGTCCAGGCGCGCTCATCACGGCCGTCGTGGCCGCTCCCGTTCCTAAGCGCGCCCGCGCACAACCTGCGCCAGTCCCTCTCTCTTACAGGGCCAGTGCGCTCGGTAATCTGGTGTTACCGGTCACCTGACCCTATCATATTTTCGCTCCCGCCTCCGGCAGCCCTCTGCCGGATCTTTAGTGCCTCCTGTCTTTTGAGGAAAGCGTCTGTTTCCCTTGTCGGCCTCTACCGTGTACCAGACCCGTCCGCTCTCTGTTTCACTGACCACGAACCTCTGCCGCCTGTCCTGACCTATTGCCTGTCCCTGACTACGCCTCAGCCTCTACGATTCCTGTACCACGCTTATCCTTTGCTACCACCTCGCAAGCAAGTTTCCCGCCAGAGGAAACGACCTGGTATTTCTCCGCCGCAGCGAAGTCCAACCCGCTGTGTGCGGCGGGCTCTGGTGAAAACCTGGTTCTACTTAGAATTCCGTTCCCTGGCTCGGGCTTCCACCATCGCTGCGTGGTGCCCAGCAGATCCAACTACCACTGCAGTTACACCTAATAGTTAAAGATCCCATTATACCATTATTTATTACGGGCCCCAGAATATAGAAAACAAATTTTCCACCTGGTTTTAGAGACCTATTATCTCAGGGAATAATTTGTTAAGTGAATTGGGGCTCACGATCACTGATGGATAAAATATTTACAGCCTTTATGTGCAATAAGAATTCTCCAGTATATTAAAGAGATAAAAGCTGTATGTAAACAAATATGTCCATGAAAGAATGATAATGACAACTACACATGGGAGTAAGGTAGTTATGTTGTCAGCTTGTATTTCGAAGTGATAGCCCATGATTTTGGTTTTTAGTGCAAGTTGTTCTTTTTGAAGCAGCTACACCTAGTGGAGAGGGACTTCCATGAAGTTATTCCTGTTTTTCAATTGAATAACCTGCTCAAAAGCAATTTAATTTCACGATTCAGGGTACCTTTTCTTGCAGCTAGTAGGTCTTTCCCTATGGGGCTACCTCTTGCCCTCACTACAATCATATGAAGATTCGGCATGGGGTGGGAGCAGCACGGCCATATATAATACCATTATCCATTTTAGGAATTGTCATCCTCTGGTTATTGGCGCTATAACCGACAGACCTCATAATTAGCGCTCAACAACTTTTTGTTTGACTTATATCGATCAGAAGAGTGTAATCTCCATTTTTAACGCGGGATCTGGAATAAACTGTGTTTCCTTTTTGGACATTTAATTTCAATGGGTATAACATAGATGGGACAAGTAATTACCACGTTGATATAGGAAACCTTGTACAGGTAATTTACATTTTGATGGCCAATAGTTGCCATTCTCCCAGCCCTATTGCAGCCATACCCATAGGGCTGATATGGAGAGGAAAGAGAATTTGCCACATGTAGAAAGGTATATACTTTGAGGACTGAAAGAGAGTGATCATAGATTACTACAAAGAGGAAATTTAAAACAAAACTTAGATATGGGCGAAAGACAAAATCAAATTAAGAACAACAACATATATGTTGCATAGTAATCCTATAAATAAAACATAAAAATAGTAAATGAAAAGAAAGTGGAAATACCACTGAAATAAATTAGGAAACATTTTAGGGAGATTAAATCCATCTTTTTTAAAAATGTGAACATATTAGGACAGGATTTGACTCTATCTAAGACTATGACAATGGAGGTACTATGAGGATGAACCGAAGAGAAAGTAAAACCTTAGGGAATATCATCTCACCTAAGTGCCCTTATATTGTCAGAGGCCAAAAATTATGTGGTAATCCCAGTAAGGTTTTTATTTTATATATATGTGGTGGAGCCCGTTGCATCTATGGTAAAATGGGCAAAAAAGACAGCAAATTAAAGAAATTCCTAAATGAGAACAGGTCAACATATTGATTTACATCACGTATTGCACAACATGAAAAAGAAAATATGTGGGAAGCACGTATACGAAAACAGAAGACTAAATAGCGTAGCATAGCTACTAGCAATAACAAAATACGCAGCCCAAATGGCAGGTGCCACTAGAGATTTTATTGAACACCATGAGGGAAATTTGACTAGCTTCAGATTATATGCCATTGAGTGAATAGAGCGACCATACCGGGGTGGTGACTGGACAAAAAGAGTCAGATTACGATGATCATTTTGATTTTAAATTGTACACGAGAGCTCCAGTAGGCCTTTAAATCATAAAAACAGATTTGCAATTGCAGTTATATTTAAAGAAGATGTAGGCTCGTTATGTATATTCTACAAAGCTACTCACCACAATCACTTTACATTGGGCTGTGATGGTATTGTGTAACCATACACCGTGATGGTTGTTTAAATTTGCTTTTAATAACACCAGTTTAATTTTAGTAAGGTGGCTGTGAATAAGAGCTAGCGTAGCTCAAAAACGGTTAGCATGGTTACAAGCTTTTAAAATAACGCCCATGTTTTGCGTACTGCTGAATTACTTTTTTGTAATGTAATATAAGTGGCTTGTTTTTAATCCATGCCAGATTGAGGTGTTACCTGTACTGCTAGCCTCGGTTGGGAGCGGAGCTCAACACACCTGCTACAGTTTTTACTTTGGACCCATTCCAAGCCAGCGGAGATCCTGGATAATATGTACGAGCAGAGACATGGTATGAAGCAATGGGAGAAGGACAGATCTGATTGTGGGATGAAGAGCCGTCTATTTTTGTTTGTCGGACCTTATAGTTCCCCAGTATGCCAAACTTTCAAGATATGACACTGAAAGAACCAATCCATGGTTTTTGACTGTAGGGTATCTACTGTGTGTTTGTCTATTCTTTCAGTATATATACACATACATATATACATAAACACACACACATTACATATCCTATAGTCAAAAACCATGGGGTGTATGTGTGTGTATATACACGCTGGTAGTTGTAGTTCCACAGTAGCTGCCAAGGAACTAAATATCCTAGCATGCAGTGTCTTCACCCGTCACGTTAAAAAAAAGCCCTCCCCAAAAATAAGCCCTAGCCCTTTTTTGGGAAATGTAAATAATATAAGAACACTGAGCTTTATTGATACAGTTCATATAAACCTGAAAATAAATGTCAGGCCTTGCTTCAGCCAAAACAAACATAAATCACAGTCTCTGTTATTGTTCACAGTACCGTACTCCGTTCCCCAGGGGTAGAAAACCTGCAATATACTCTCAGTGTCCAAGGTTATCAAGGCCCAGCTCTGGCTCTCACACAAACGCTCACTCCACTGTGCTGTTTGGACAGGTAGGGAACCACACCTTCTCTCACCTGAGCCTGCTGGCCTTATATATGCCTGGTCAGCCCTGGCCTGGATTGTGGGAGAAGTCATCCCACCCAATTCTTCTGACTGCTCCCATAAAAGCCCGACCGGATAACGGTTTTCTGCCAACTACAAATACAAACGGTCAGTGGCCTACGCCCTCCCCCCAGAATAAATGGCTTTATTTCACCGACCTCAGGCAGCTCGGTGAAACATATCGTCCGTCAACAACAGCACGTTGTGCCTTCCTACAACACATAAACTACACATAACACATTTCACTGGCATATAAAAAAACATTCAGAGAAAAAATAGGTTAATAAATTTATTCACAAGGGACAGTATAAAACTGTCTAGGTCTAAAACCACTTGGGCCCCCATAGCAACCAATCAGCACTTCCTTTCATTCCATAAGTCTTGAAATTTAGGGGGGGAACTCTGAGGGTTTGGGTTTGAGCAAAAAAAGTAATTTTAAAAGGTTGTTGAGGTTTATTATCGACAAAGTTGAAACGCACGGTTTTTTTTTTGATGGGTTTTTTTCGATCACGCGATAATTTTAGGTGAAAATTGTGCATAAACTATAAATCGCGCCATTTCGCGTTTTCCTTCTTTTTTAGCCCAGAAAATCCTTAGAGAATAAGCAGGGGGGGGGGGGTTGGCGACGTCATACTGGGATTGTATGGTTGCGATTGGCAAAAAAAACACATGACCCGTTTTTAAAAAGCCCTTTCCCTTTTTCAGCGTGGGTCAGTGTTCATAAAAGAGGACGTGACTGGGTCTTTCTCAATACAGTAGAAAAACAGTTCTATTTTTACAAACAGCTATGTTTTTTCCTTGAACATTAGACAAAGGTAGATTAAGATTTGCAGATTTTAGTTACTTAGGCGGGAAAATTTTAAAGGACATCTACGCGGTAAAACGGGGGGGGGGGGTGAAGACGGGGGCTGCGGGCAACACAGACGCAGCTTTTAAAGGAAGGGGTATTGTGCAGCACAACTTTTTTAGACCCTGAAGGGAAGGGGTTTTTTTATTAACATTTTCGGGTAAAATTTTGTGCACCTGAATTTAAATTAGGTACAGATTTTTCTTAACTGCGGGTGTATTTGAAGGTGAAAAACTAAAACTTTTATTCGTATACATTTAGATAGGTGTTTTTTTTCATTTTTGGCGCATTCCATTTGTTATAAGGACTTGCACTTAAATTTAATACAGAAATTTTTGGTGTGACCGCAGGGTTTTTTTAAGTGCAAAAAATCCCTTTTATTATCCGTATATTTTTAGAATTTTTTTTTTTTTTTTCACTTTGGCCAGTCCACTTTTTTCCCATAAGGCATCTTGCACTTAAATTTGAATAAGCAATTTTGTAGCCACTGCCAGGTATTTGATAGGTGCAAAACCCCTTTTTTATTACCCGGGTATACATTCCGGGGTGTTTTTTCACTTTCCCGCAGGCCAGCTTTGTTATAACCACCTTGAACTTAAATTTGAATACAGCAATTTCCAAAACCGCGGGTGTATTTTTAGGTGAAAAAATCCTTTTTTTATCCGAAAAGTTTTTAAATAGGATTGACTTGGTGGGGCATAGTTTTTTCAAATACCTTTTGTAGACAATTTGAAGAAAAATTTTCTACAACTGTTCTCGTTTGTCATTGCTGCAAAAACACAATTTCCATCCGTGTAACTTCTAATAGTTTTTTTTTGGGGTTTGTTGAATCTCATTTTTGGCGCAGATAGCGCACTTGTAGATAGTTTGTTGAAAACATCAATTCCTATCCTACGGGCCATTTGTAAACCCCCGGGGACTGAAGGGGAACATTTTATTTTGTCTTATTCTCCACCAGACCGCTTTTCACAGGTATTCGTAAGAAACATTTCTTTTCTAATCCTATTTGGCTAAAGGGAAATTAGGGGATTTAAGAATAGCGTGATTTGGCTTTTTAATAAAGACGTTAAAAAAACTCCCCCTACCCCTCAAATTTTTTAATTTCTAACATGGACGAAATGAGGTGGTAAGCGGAAAAGAGGGGGAGGACAGGAGGTAAAGGGTACGAGAAAAGGGTTGTTTCTTTCCAGTCTGGCGACAAAACGCAAGCCAGTGGATCCTTTGCAGGACCATCAGCCTTCATCGCGGGGTAGGGCCCTGTGAATCTCATAACGAAAAACGTTGCCTCTGTTCTTCATGGTTAATCAACTGCATCCAGCAGTCTTACCTCCTCGTCCTCCCAGTCAGGGCCACAAATGTCATCACGCACACGCATCCATCCAACATGAAGCAAAGGCAGCCAAATTCAACTCTGCACCACACTGGGTAAAACCATTTTCGAAGACCCCTTTGTGAAAAAAATGTGGGTTTGGGGGCAGAAAGCAAATTTTCCCAAAAACCCAAAAGGCCCAAAAAATGATTTTGTCTGTCTGACGCCCCGTTTTGATGCCCCCAAGGGGGGAGAAGGAAACCGGGCAATCGGCAAAAATCCCGGGGGGTCCCCAACGCCTTGCATCCCCCCTTGCTTTAGCCCGCACCCTGGATGCAGAATGCAGGACGACCAAGTCACCCGTGTTGGATGAAAGATGATGACGACACATTGTTCCCATCTTTTTTTTTCAGCAAATTTCTTGCGAGCCTTCATCACAGGGAGAAGACATGGGGTAGTGTCATACGGTCCCCCCCTCAAAAAGGGGGGAGGGGGGTCGCAGAATCCGGTGATATGTTCCGCCGGCCACGGGCACGGAAACCCCCCCTCCCGCTTTCCCGTCAAAAAGGGCCAGGGCCCTCAGCCCGGGGCCCTTCTTTTAGCAAGCCTCTGATTTACCCCGATGTCATATGCCCCTTTGCGTAAACGCATAAGTAGAGGCAAAATCTTAGTGTTTAAACCCCCACCAAAATTTTATCCATGCACAATGCATGAGTTGAAATGGAGGCAACCTTGGGCCGAAAAAGGGCCCCACCCATGCTGCTTCCCCAAACCCCTGTCCACCCCGTCTCTTCCTTCCTCCTCCCCCGCCACCCCAAGCGTTTCCCCAGTGCCCATTCTCTCAATCATGATCAGGGATCCCCCGCTTCAGCCTCCACCGTGCCGAGGACCCCCACACCACCAAGACCCATCTACCCCTTCTCCTCCGCCGTTTTTAGACCGCACGCCTACAGCGGCCATAAGCACCCCTTCTGTCTTTCCCGGGTTTGGGGGCAGAAGAAACACTTTAACCCAAACATCCCAAAACCAAAACCCGAATGTCGGGGTGCAGGCTTTTTGGCCTTGGAAATTTGCCTTTCCGTCTGGGACACAGATGGTTCTGCCCATAGGGGCCCTTGCCTGCCCCCAAACCAGATCCGAGCAGGCATTTTTTTTGCCCAAAAAGCCCTACCCCGCTGTGGAGCCACGTGTCACTAAAATTTTTAAGGGGTTTGCTGATCTTTGGCCGGGGAAAAATCCATTGACCCCCGACACAGGGCTAGTAAGCACGGAAGGCCGCTATATCTCTGTGAAGCTCACGGGGGAGCTGGGGGGATGTCTCTGGGTGTGGTGGCTTCAGGGTCGGCCCGCTTTAAAAAAAAACCAGGGATGGTGCAGGGTTCTTTCCCCCCAAGGGCCCCTTTGGGGCATCAGGGCCCGAAAAACCAGGGCCCTGTTGAAATTTTAAACTCTCTTGGAGCCCTCCCCAACACAGGGCAGGGGCGTGGAGGGCCTCCGCAACGAGACCGAGCCCCCTGGTGGGGACAAGAAAACCCGTGCCCGGCAAGGGGGGTGCCCATAACGGTCAAATCTGCTGGCCGCCCTTTTAAACTAGGCTCAGCACATCCCTTTCTGGCACATTCATGAACCCTTTTCGTCCAGAAATTTCTAAAGCACCCGGGGGTGGGCTGCCTCAGAAGGCTGAGGTCTTTTCAACTTTCGCCGTTCGCAACCCCCCTTCGTCCCGCCCGGGGGGCTTCAGCGTCACCCCGGGGGTGGGACCTCGGGGGGTTTACCAACCGAAGTGGAGGCGGTGAAAAGCTCTGCACCATCCTTGCAGTTTTGAAAAAGCCCAAAATGGTCAGTGCGGACAAAAACCCTTGTCAGTGACCTTGTGGGGATTTAGTTCTGGAAAGATCGTTTTGGACACTCTGAAAAATCACTCCCAACACGACGGGGGGAAGAGGGACACAGATGCGGACACGGAGCTTTTCCCGTCGAATCCCAAGGCCCGACAGTTTTACAATTTTATCGGTCTTCATTAAACAGTGGTTCGGGGCCCCAGGGGCTAGTGCAAGGCGGGGCATCAGCTCTCGGGGTTTGCATCATCTGAGGAATGTCAGGGCTGTGTTGAAGCCATGCCAGAGGAAGGAGGAGGAGGAGGGTATTCCTGGACACCGACGTTCCCGACGTCCCTGCCTTGGAAAGAGGTTGGCGGCGAATTTTGAGGCGGAGGAGGAAGATGAGGAAGATCAGTTTGCTAGTGCCCCTCGACCCAGAGGCTTGGGAAATCAAGGCTCCATCTCTCACATGAGTGCTTGGATGCTGCATTTCCTCCAACATGATCCTCGCATTAAGGCCATCAAAATGAACAACAGTTACTGGGTGGCACCCCCCTTCGATCCCCGAAACAAAGCGAAATCAGCACTTTCCTTCCACCCACCCAAATAAGAGTAAAATGCAGGAATTGGAGGACCGTGGCTGATTAATCAACTGGGACATCTGTTGCGTCCGCTTCACGTTCTTCAAATGTCACCGGTGGAACAACGTCAGCAAAAAGTGACAGCAGTAGAGTGCCAAGTAGCTGCGGCAGCAGCAGCAGACATTGTGGCAGAAGCCTAATGGGTGACCTCTGGCAATCTTTTTTTACCACCTCACCAACGCATGTAAGGCAGGTCACACATACGACACACAGAGACCAGCTTAAGATCATGGTGCACGACTATCTGCGTTTTCAACACCCATGTTTTTGGATGTGTTCCGGACCCAATCGACTTCTGGGTAACCAAAATGGATGAATGGCCTGAGCTCGCTCGCCACGCCATAGAGGTGTTGTCCTGCCCAGCCCAGCGTCATATCTGAGCGACCTTCAGCACAGCGGGAGGAGTATTACACACAAACGCATCCAGCTTTCCACAGATAATGTGGATCGTTTGACTTTCATCAAAATGAATCAGGCATGGATCTCTGATGATGTTGTGGCTCCAATTGCCGAGGTCCCCGATTAGTTGCCGGTTACTATACATTCCTCTTCAAACAGAAATTGTCCTCTTGAAAAATTTTTTTAAAATGATTATTTCTTACTGCAATTTTTATTCTCAGTTCCCAACAGTTCATTTTGCTGGTTTTGCTGTGAGGAGACTGTAAAAGACACCAAGGTTTCATGACAAAACCATATTCCATTTACTCACTTCGGGCGACATGTATGAAGGGGCTTTACGGCAGTTTTCTGGCGTACACTGCGCCTCCCAGCCCGAACCCCGCTGTGGGACGCAGGGATGCGGTGTTAGGCGCAGCGTTCCGCCACTTTCAGCTGCGCCCCGCTTTGAAGGGGGAAAGTGGGGCGGTGTGGGTGCGGGGTAGACGTTCGGGCGGGACGGGGCGCGCTCGAAAACTCCGAGCATGTACGATGGCGAGTCGGCAAAGCGAGTCGCAGTGCAGCGCTCGGCAGCTCCGACAGGCAGACCTGGTTTATTTTGGTCTAAATGCTCCGGCAGAGGCGAAGTGAAGCAGGATCGGAACATGCGAGGAAGCAGATAGAAGATCGCGACAGAAATTTTGGCGCTCCGCTCCATGCAGCAGGAGTATGATTCCGAAAAAATCGCCTTTATAAAGGCGGAAAACAGTGTCGGAAAAGAGCTGAACCGCAAAAATAAACATAATTTTAAAAAAAATCACTTTTCAAAAATCTAGAACGGCGCAATATCAAGAATTATGATATTGTAAATTGCCAGGAAATACAGTAATTCAAATTCTGAAACCTATTCCATTGGGTTCGGCATAATCCGGCCAATCAAAAATAGGAGCGACATTTGAACAATTAAAACCTAATGGAGAAGGATTGACCAATCAAATAAAAGGGTTTGGACAGTTCAAAATACAGTAAAAAATGTAAAAAAGAGCTGATTGGGTTTTAAGCTACCTGGGACTTGCTAGCTCAGCCAATCAGAATAGGAGCGACAGAGACCCATTAAAACCTATGGAGAATTATTGACCAATCAGAATAGGAGCGACAAAGACCCATTCTAGTCTATGGAGAAGTTTAGATCAATCAGAATCCACAGCGGAATAATTCAAAATACAGTAAAAAGACAGAAAAAAACTGATTGGCTGAGCTAGCTTCTCCCATTATAGTCTATGGAGAGATGGGCGCTCTGAAATCTCGGCACTCAGCGGCATGCGGCATGAAGTATTAATAAAAAAATTATTTTTATTAAATGTAAAACATTATCAGATAAAGAGCAGAACCCTTCTTTAAAAATAAAGCAGTTAAAATCCCGAACAACGCGTTTGTCGCCGAGACCGCGCAAACATAGGGAATTGCAATAGAGGAGAATTGCCGGGAAATACAGTAATTCAAATTGTTTAAGCTAGCCCTCATTGGTCGGCATAAACCAGCCAATCGGGAATAGGAGCGACAATGTCCCATTATATCCTATGGAGAAAAATTGCCCAATCATATTCAAAGCGGGACAGTTCAAAATACAGTAAAAATGCAGAAACGAGCTGATTGGTTAAAAGCGGCGGGGGCTCGTCCAGCTTAGCCAATCAGAGGCGAGCTACTTTCTCATAGAGTTCTATGGGGAAAAAAATTCTGAGCGCGCTCTGTGATTGGCTTAGTTAAAAGAGACGCCGTTATTTGGACCAATGGGAGAGCGAGCGACGCTCCATGGGTTTTCTAATGCAATCTGAATAAAACTGTACATGGCCGAAATAAAAATTAAACAACTACAGAATTTTTACCGATGTGTATATAAAACCAAATGATAATATGGGGGTAACGAAAAAAAATTTTTAAATCAAAAAATCATTTTTTATTTCTTTATTTTCGTTACTATTGATCCTTGGCTAACGAAAATAAAGAAATAAACATGATTTTATTGATTTAATATTTTTTTTTCGTTACCCCCACAGTATTTTGAACTGTCCCGCCGTGGATTCTGATTGGTCTAAACTTCTCCATAGGCTAGAATGGGTCTCTGTCGCTCCTATTCTGATTGGCTGAGCTAGCCAAGTCTACGGTAGCTTAAACCAATCAGCTCTTTCAGCATTTTTACGTATTTTGAACTATCCCGCCGTGATTTGATTGGTCTAAACTTCCCCATGGGTTTTTTAAAATGTTTCACTGTCGCTCCTATTCTGATTGGCCAGTTTATGCCGACCAATCAGAATACCCTTTCTGAATTTGAATTACTGTATTTCCTGGCAATTTCCAATATCCTAATTCTTGAATTAGGATATTGGAAAGTGATTTTGTTTTTGTATTTTTTATTTTTAAGGTTTCAGCTCTTTTCCTGAGAATGTTGAACGCCTGTTGAATGTTGAATATTTGTATCAGCTATTTTGTGCATGCCAGTTTTTTAGTAGTTTATTTCTAGAAAACACATTTTTAAAATAGGATGGAACCCCCACCACATCTTTGTTTTCTCTTTTTTTAAATGTAAAAAAATGGGTTGTCTCACTACAGGATTGCTAGCTCTGTTAAAGATCTTGCAAAAACAAGTCATTTTGCAATATGTGTCTATTAACAGTGTCCTAACCTATTCCTGTTTTTGACAGCACCATCACCCTTGAGCCACTTTTGACAATTGTGAAGAACAAATGGCTGTTAGAAACCACATTTTTTTTAAAAATAGGATCTGTAGTATAGCTGCATTTCACAGCAAAATGCCCCCAAAAATTCAAAACATGACCCTTGAGCCACTTTTGACAATTGGGGAAGAACAAATGTCTGTTAGAAACCACATTTTTTTATAATAGGACCTGTAGTATAGCTGCATTTAACAGCAAAATTTCCCCAAAAATTCAAAACATGACCCTTGAGCCCCTTTGACAATTGTGAAGAACAAATGTCTGTTAAAAACCACATTTTTTAGAATAGGACCTTTAGTATTGCTGCGTTTCAAAGCAGAAATGACCCAGAAAAATTAAAAAAATTGACTTCTCAGCCACTGTTAGAAATTGTGAGGAGAAATCCCCACTTAGAAGCCACTTTTTCTGTTCCAAAGGACCATGATTATAGCTGTATCTCACAGCACCTTGACCCCAAAACCATTGACAATGCGAAAAATTCTAAAGATGAAGTGAGTAAATGGAATTCGCTTTTGTCATGAAACCTTGGTGTCTTTAACAGTCTCCTCACAGCAAAAACCAGCAAATTAACTTTTGGGAACTGAGAATAAAAAATTGCAGTAAGAAATGATCATTTTAAAAAACATTTTTCTAGAGGACCTTTTCTTTTTGAAGGGGAATGTATAGTAGACCGGCAAACTTTCGGTGACCTCGGCAATTGGAGCCACAACATCATCAGAGTTTCCATGCCTGATTCATCTTGATGAAATCAAACAATCCACATTATCTGTGGAAAGCTGGATGCGTTTGTCTGTAATGACCCCTCCCGCCGTGCTGAAGGTCTGCTCAATATGACCTAGCTGCTGGGCGGGACAACACCTCTATGGCGTGGCGAGCTAGCTCGGGCCATTCATCCATTTTGGATACCCAGAATTTGACTGGGTCCGGAACACATCCAAAAACATCGGTATTGAGACGCAGATAGTCGTGCACCATGATCTTAAGCTGGTCTCTGTGTGTCGTATGTGTGCCCTGCATTAACATGCGTGGGAGGTGGTAAAAAAAGATTGCCAGAGGTCAACCCATTAGGCTTCTGCCACAATGCCTGCTGCTGCCGCAGCTACTTGGGCACTCTACTGTTTGTTCACTTGCTGACGTTGTTCCACCGTGACATTTGAAAAAACGTGAAAGGCGGACGCAACAGATGTTCCGTTGATTAATCAGCACGGTCTCCAATTCCTGGATTTTACTCTCTATTTGGGTGGGTGGAAGAAAGTGCTGAGTTTCGCTTTGTACCGGGGATCGAAGAGGGTGGTCACCCAGTAACTGTTGTTCATTTTGAAGGCCTTAATGCGAGGATAATGTTGGAGGAAATGGAGCATCCAAGCACCATGTGAGAGATGGACCCTTTTGATTTCCCAAGCCTTTTGGTTCGAGGGGCACTAGCAAACTGATCTTCTTCCTCATCTTCCTCCTCCGCCTCAAATTCGCGCCAACCTCTTTCCAAGGCAGGGACGTCGGTAACGTCGGTGTCTAGGAATACCTCCTTCAACTCCTCCTCCTCCGCTTCCACCGGCACGGCTTCAACACAGCGTTGACTTGCCTGATGATGCACCCTGAGAGCTGATGCGCCGCCTTGCACTAGCCCTGGACCCCGAACCACTGCCTAATGAAGACCGATAAAATTGTGAAACTGTCGGGCCTTGTGGATTTGACGGAGAGAAAGGCTCCGTGTCCACATCTGTGTCCGTCTCCTCCTCCTCCGCTGGCGGGGAACTGATGTTTTAGAGTGTTCAACGATCGTTCCAGAATTAAGATCCACCACAATGGGGCTTGCTGACAAGGGCATTGTCGCCTGACCATTTTGGTGGCTTCTTCAAAAATTGGCAAGGATGGTGCAGAGCTCTTTCACCTGCCTCCACTCTCGGTGGCTCAACACCCCGAGGTCTGCACCGCTGATTCTCAGGCCATGTGTCACTTCGTACTGCGTAATGGCATTGCGCTGCTGCCACAATCGCTGGAGCATGTGGAGGGTGGAATTCCAGCATTTTGCCACATCAACAATGAGACGGTTGACGGGGAGGCCGTGCTGATGCTGCAACGCAGCCAGGTGGGACAAAGCAGGGTGCGAACGGCGGAAGTGCGAACTCAGACCTCGAGCCGTCCTCAGCAGGCAGTCCAGACCCGGGTAGCGCTTTAGAAATTTCTGGACGATGAACTTCATGACATGTGTCAGGGAAGGGATGTGCTCCAGCCTACCGATCTTAAGGGCGGCCAGCAGATTTTGACCGTTATCGCACACCACCTTGCCTGGCACAAGGTTCTTGTCAGCCAGCCAGCGCTCGGTCTCCCTTGCGGAGAGCCGTCCACAGCTCCTGACCTGTGTGTGGATGGTCTCCAAGACAGATTAATTTCAACCCCGGCCTGGTTTCTCATGGGCACGTGATGCCACCAGAGGACCTTGGGGGAAAGAGCCCCGCACCATCCCTGCGGTTTTGAAGAGCGTGCGCCCAGCCTGAGAAGGGCCACCGTCACCACCAGAGACATCCACCCAGCTCACCCAGTGAGCTGTCACAGAGATATAGCGGCCTTGACCGTGCTTACTAGTCCATGTGTCGGTGGTCAGATGGACTTTTCCGGACACAGATGCGACAACGCGCTTGAAATTTTAGAAGACAGTGGCTGGCCAGGGCCGGGACGGCTTTTCTGGCAAAGAAATGCCTGCTCGGCATCTGGTATTGGGGGCAGGCAAGGGCCATGACGTGGCGGAACCCATCTGTGTCCACCAGACGGAAAGGCAACATTTCCAAGGCCAAAAGCCTGGCAAAAGCCGACATTCAGGCTTTTGGCTTTGGGAGGGTTTGGGTTAAAGTGTTTCTTCTGCTCCCAAAACCTGGAAGACAGAAGGCTGGCTGCTAGACGGCCGCTGTTACGGGGTGCAGGTCGTCAAACTGGCGGAAGGAGAAGGGGTAGGATGGGGCTCTGGTGGTTGCTGGTGGTACTCGGGCGGACGGTGGAGGCTGAAGCGGAGGCTGATCCCTGATCATGAAATCTGAGAGGGCATGGGCAGCTGAGGAACGCTTGGTGGTGGCGGAGGAGGAGGAGGCGGAGGGCAGAGGGTGTGACAGTGGTTGGAAGCCAGGCATCGGGTTTTTGGCCTTTTTTGGCCAAGTTTTTTCCTCCATTTTAACTCATGAATTCGCTGCATGTGACTAGACATGTTGGTGGTGGTTAAACACCTAAGATTCTTGCCTCTACTTTTGCGTTTTTCGGCAAAAGGCGCATATGACATCGCTGGGTGAATCAGAGGCTTGCTCAAAGATGGCCCAGGCTTGACGATTTCCGCTGACCGTGGCTGGCGGAATCATATCAGCGGACTTCTGCAACCGGGCCCCCTCCCTTTTTGAGGCGGGACCCATACTGACACTACCCCATCGCTTCCTCCTCGTTCGTGATTAAGCGCTCGCAAGAAAATTCTGCTGAAAAAAACCACGTTGGATCCGCAATGTCGTCATCATCATCATCAAACACAGGTGACTTGGTCGTCCTGACATTCTGCATCCAGGAGCTGTGGGCTACAAGCAAGAGGGACTGCAAGGCGTTGCCGACTGCCCGGGATTTTTGCCGATTAACCAGCTTCCTCCTCTTCCTCTGATGGCATCAGTAACTTGGGGCGTCAGAGCAGACAAAATCATCCTCTTTGGGATCTTTGGGCTTTGGAAATGCCTTCTGACCCCAAACCGCATTTTGTCATCAAAGAGGTTCTTCAGAAAATGGATTATCCACAGTGGTGGGTACACGAGTTGACATTTGGGCTGCTTCGCTTCATGTTGGACGGATGCTATGTGCTGATGACGACATTTGTGGGCCCCGGGCTTGGAGGACTAGGGGGTAAGACTGCTGGGACGCGGTTGCATTAACCACTGAAGAACAGATTGGCGACGCTGTTCGTTACTGAGTTCACAGGGCCCTGACCCAGCAATGACAGGCTGACGGTCCTGCAACCGACGATCCACTGGGTTGCGTGTTGTCGCCAGCCACTGGAAGAAGCACCTTCTCCTCGTAATCTACCTCCATGTCCTACCCCCTCTTTGCTCGTTACCACCCGCAAATTTCGCTCCATGTTCAGAAAGATAAAAATTTGAGAGGGTATGGAAGAGTTTTGGAACGTCTCTTATTAAAAGACGGCAAATCACAGCTATTCTTAAATCCCTCTAATCTCCTACAGCCAACTAGGATTAGAAAAATGAAATGTTTTTTGCGAATACCTGTGAAATGCGGTCTGGTGGATGAAACCGTAAGACAAAATCAAAAACAGTGTTCCCCCTTCAGTCCCAGGGATTTACAAATGCCCCAGTAGGACTAGAAATTTATAGTTTTCAACAAAATATCATACAAGTGCGCTATCTGCGCCAAACTGAGATTCAACAAGCCCGATAAAATATTCAGAAGTTACACGGATGAGAAATGTGTTTTTGCAGCAATGACAAACGAGAACAGTTGCTAGAAAGTTTTTCTATCAGAATTGTCGTACAACGTGGCTATTTGAAAAAAAATAGGGCCCCACCAAGTACAATACAGCTATTTAAAAACTTTCGGATAATAAAAGGTATTTTTTGCACCTATCAAATTTCACCTGCAGTGACTACAAAATGGGTTTATTCAATTTTAAGTTCAAGGTGGGTCTATGAACAAAGATGGCCTGCGCCAAGTGAAAAAAACACCTATCTGAAATGTAATACGGATAATAAAAGTGGAGTTTTGCACCTATCAAATACACTGGCAGTGACAACAAAATTGCTGTATTCAAATTTAAGTGCAAGGTGCCTCTATGAACAAAGCTGGCCTGCGCCAAAGTAAAAAAAACACCTATCTGAAATGTATACGGATAAAAAAAGGTATTTTTTTTTCACCTAAAAAAAAACACCTGCGGTGACGACAAAATTGCTGTATTTCAAATTAAGTGCAAGGTGGCTCTATGAACAATGCTGGCCTGCGCCAATGTGAAAAAAACACCTATCTGAAATGTAAAACGATAATAAAAATTGAGTTTTTGCACCTTATCAAATTACACTGGCAGTGGGCTACAAAAATTGCTGTATTCAAATTTAAGTGCAAGGTGCCTCTATGAACAAAGCTGGTGGACTGCGCCCAAAGTGAAAAAAACACCTATCTGAAAATGTATACGGATAATAAAAAATGGAGTTTTGCACCTATCAAATACACCTGCAGTTACTAGAAAGATCTGTATCCAAGTAATATTTCACCAAAAAACTGTTAATAAAAACCCATTCCAATGCAGGGTCTAAAAAAAAGTCTGGGCTGCACAATATTTCCCCTCTCCTTTAAAGAGCCTGCCTGTCCCGTGTTTCGCCCGAGCCCCCCGCCCCACCCCCGACTGTGCAGTGCTAGATTTCTCCTTTAAAATTCTCAGCCAAGTAACTAAAAATCTGCAAATCTCTAATCTACCTAAGTTCTAATGTTTTACAGCTAAAAGCATAGTTGTCTGTGTGAACAAATAGGAACTTTCGCTGATGCTGTAATTGAAGAGACCTAGTACAACGTTCCTTTCTAAAATTAATTTAGACGCTGACACACACTGATTTAAACCGCGCGCCGGACCGGGGCCACGCCCCCCTGAGGGAGGCGCGGCATGGACCCACACGCTGGGCGCGGCCAGAGCGGGTCGCGGTTGACGCGGCCGGAGCGCGTCATGGTGACGCGGCAGCCGGGGAGGAGTTCGGGGCGCAGGGAGGGGCGGTATTTAAGGCCGCCTCTCTGCCCGGGAAAGCAGTCGGCGCAGCCACATGTGAGGCAGTGAGGAGCCCGTGCTGCGCGCTGCTTTAACCCCCGCGAAACGAGCGCAGGAGAGACAAGATGGCGGATGGGGAAACCCGGGAAATTTGAGGAAAACGCGGGGGCTAGCCCATCCCGGGGTGCAGCAGGGGTGCGGGAAACGGTGGGAGGGCGGGGGTTAGCGGCACAGGGGCCGCAGTTACAGAACCGCCGGCCCGCCACAGAAACAGCCGCAGACGAGGGGCCCGGCCTTTTCCCCCAGCGCCTTAAACCCGGGTTTCACTCCGGAGGGGCCCTTCCCCTCGCCGGGGGAGGGCCCTAACCAGGGGGGAAACCCCTGTTGCTTCGGGCGGTCTTTCCCCCCCCCCCCCGGGGGGGCATCCCAGTGGGGCCGGGGGGCTCTGCGGGGGACAGTGGGCCGATTTTACCAGGGCTGTGGGCCAAAGGGCCGGCTGTTGCCCCCTTCGCGGCGATCCGTTCCGTGGTAGCGGGGCCCCTGCTGGCGATGCTCTTTGGGCAAGGGTGTCACCCCGGGGTCGGAGGCGGTTGGGAGGGCGCCGGGGAAGTCCCACAGGGAGTCGGTGGGGGCCGGAAGGGGTCAAGGGGGGGCGGGAGGCTGTCGGCCCCCCCGGTTGGGCGTCAAAAAGGGGCATCCAGGACATCGGCGGAGGGATGGAGCTCGTCGCCTTTAAGACCCGCGCCACGCAGGTCGGCCTCCCCCCGTTTTGGGGGTTTTACGGCCTTGAACCCGGGGTGCCGGGCACCAGCGGTGGAAAAAAGAGTTTTTTGGGGGACGTCTCTTGCGAACCCAGGGGGAAAAGCTGTGGGGGCCCCACATTTCCCCCCCGCAGCCTGGTGATACATGTCTTTGTCGTGGGTTCCCTTTCCCCCCCATAAATTTGGTCCCCGGGGGGTTTTTATTTTAAGGGGGCGCAAAGGTTTTCCCCCAGGGGCTATGGCCGGGCCCATGGCCCCCGGCAGCACGGGAAAAAGGGAGGCGGGTTTACAGAAACGGGTTTGGCGTTTTTTGGCAAAGGCTGGAGAGTGGTGGGGAGGGTGGGGGGGGTCCCGTCCCCGATTAGTTTTCGTGGTTTTTCCCAACAAAAAGTGGAAGGGAGGGCCTTTGCGGGGAGTTCCGGGGGGGGCAGAAAGGGGGGTCCGGAAACAAGGGGCGGTAAAGGGCGGGGGTTTTCGGGGGTCTGCAAAACCGAGAAGGACAGCAGTACACCTTTCGGTTTGATTACAAAGGGGAAAGGGAGGGCTAGGGCCCGCTTTAAGGGCCCCGGGGCTCAAAAATTTTAAGCCCGGAGGTGCCCAGAAGATATGGAAGATTGGGAAAATGTTTTTAAAACTTTCCCTTCTGCCGCGGGAAAATTTAAAACCCCCACAAGGGGGGAAAAAAGAGGAGATTAAAAAAGGAGGAAGAGGGAAAAACGGCGGGCGTCGATCCCTCAGGAGGGTTTTCTAATTGGCTGCAAGCATTTTCCCTATTGGGGAATGTGAAATTTGGGGGAAAGGCGCCGGAAAAATTGTTTTTTCCGTGTTTTGTTACTGGAGCGATCGGGGGCGGGATCGGGCTTAAGGGGGTTTTGGGGTGGGTTTCGCTAAAGATAGCAAATTTTTCCCCCAAAGTAAGGGGTCCCCCCCGTTCCCCTTTTGGGGGGACCTTTAAAAATGGGCCTTTTGGTTTAAAATCATTCACCGACGAAAGGGTTTGGGTTTGCCCTTTCAGGGGGGGGGGGCCCATTTCGGCCCCCCCAAGGGGGTTTAAAGGCGGGGGTCAGAGGGAGGGGCTCAAGCTGGGGGGGGGCAAAAAGGAGCTTGCTGGCAGTTCAATAGCGGGCCCTTAAAAATGGGGGGGAGTAAGTTCAAACACATCTGCTCCCTTTTTTTGGGGGACCCCCGCACCCCGTTACCCCCTTTTTTTAAAAGGGCGGGGTAGGGGCGGGGGCCGGGGGTTTTGCCCGGGGGGGACGCCCGGGGAAAATCCGAGGGGATGGAGACCCTTTCCCGCCAAGGGTTTTGTTTATCCCGGGGGGAAAGGCAGAGTTTTACGGAAGGGTTTTTTGAAGGTTTTAAGATTCCCCCCCCCCCGGGGCATCAGGTTTTCCTTTTTTGGTTTAAAAAAACCCAAAGGGGGGGCACATAGCCCCCGGCTGTATTGGGCCGAAGGGAAAATTGGGGGAAAAAACGCACTGGGGGCGGGTGTCGGGTCCTTTTTTGGGGCCCCCCTTTTCCGGATTTTTTGGGGGTTTTTACCGCTGGGGGTGGTTCCAAGAAAGGGAAACCCAATAAAAAAACGGGGTTCATCCACCACTTTTCCCTTCCCCCAAGGGAGCTCGGGCAAAAGAAGGCAAAAAACCCCCAGTTTTGTTCAGTTGGGGTAACATCATTTTCGAGGCTGGCCCCTTGGGGCAGCTTTTGGGGCGGGTTTCCCTTTTTTGGGGAAGGCCGACATCGAATCGGCCCTTTTCCCGGGTTTCTTACCGGTGCAAAGCGGAGAGTGGGGCGTTTGTTGGGGTTATTGGGGGGGGACAGTTTTAAAAGTGGATAGGGGCTTCCCAATGGGTTTTTTTTTTTTACTTGCCCTATTTTTTAGGCGTTTTAGGGGTTTTGTTTTTGGAATGGGTAATTAGGGAATTTTTCGGGGTTGGAAATCCCCCTTCATTATTTGGGTGATTTTCTTTTTGGTTTTGGGCCCGCTGGTTTTCCCCCAAATTTTCGGGGCGCTACACAGGCGTTTTTATTGGGTTTTCAGAGCGGTTTGGGGTTCCGCTTTGGGGGAAGGGAAGACGGGGGGCCCCCCCCCCCCCCCCCCAATGTCCTTTTTAGTTTCCCTTTTAAATTTTTATTACTTGGGGGCAAGGGGTGTTTGGTTTTCCAGAGGAAAACGGGGCGTTAAAAAGGGAAGTGCAGAGGGTTGGGGCCGGGTTAAAAGGGAAAAAAAAGTTGCGGGGGTTTCATTTCCCTTTCTTGGGAAACCCGAATTTTTTCCCTTTCAGATTCCCCCCATGGAAGGTTTTTTTTTAGGGGGTTGGGGAGGGGGTACGGCGGGGTTTAGAAGCCACACCCCCTTTGTGGGGGGAAAACCGGGAACACAGGAGGGCCTGGCAGTGGGGGGGCATTTTTGGGGGAATAAAAAACGGCAGGGCCCCCAAATTGGGGAGGGAGGTCCCCCAATCTGGGCGGGGACACTTTTACGATGCGGGGGGGCAGCACGGGGTTCGGGGGCCCTTTTCGGGGGAGGGTGGGTTTCGGTTTCCGGGGCCCGGGGGAGTTTTTACGGATTCCCCCCTTTGGTACGCAATTTTGGTTCCTCGAACTCCCTTTTCCCCTAGTGGTGGCGGGTTAGCTGTGGGGGAATCGGTTAGGGATTTAAAGGGGGGTTCCATTTGTGACAAAAATTGGGAAATGGTGCAGGCCCTCAACAATTTCTCTGCATCTTCGTTTTCCGGGTTCGGTTTTTCTTTCCGGGTTTTTGGGTTTTTGCGGTGTTTTTGAAAATTTAAATTTTGGGGGGGTGGCGGGGCCCTGTTCCGGGGGGGCGAATTTTGGGGGGCCTTTAAATTTTCCCTTTTTTTTATTGCAGGGGGAAACGGTTTTAGGAAAACTGGGGGCCATCGGCGGCGAAGAGGGGGGGGGAAAGCCCCATTTTACCTTTGGAAACGCGGCATCCCAGTTTCCCCCCCCCCCCCCAACCATTTTGATCCGGGTTTCCCCGTCAGGGGGGACCCTTTTTGGCCTATGGGGGGCCTGGCAGATTTGGTCATAAAGGCTTGGGGGGTTTTTTGGGGTTTGGTGGGCGGCGGGGGGAGGATGAGGTTTGGGGATTGTTTCCTGGGTGGTTCCTTTTGGGGGGGCTGGGGTGGTAAAATCTAAGGAAACCCGGGTTTTAGGCGGGCATAGCATTTTTTTTTAAGTGAGAAGGAGGAGGGATTTTTGAAAAAAGGATTTTGTTTTTTTCTCGGGTTTTTCGCGGTTTGGGGGGGTGGGAGGGGGGGGCCCGGGAAATTTTCCTTTGCCCCGTGGTGTTTTGCATTTTTTTGGAACGTTTTTGGGGGGGGGTGGCAGTCCCTGCGGGCCCCAGAGTACGAGGTTTCTTTGTTTTCGCCTTTGGGCCCTTTCCCCCGCTAAACCTTTTTTGGGGCGTTGAAAGGGTGGGGGATTTTTTTTTCCCCCAGTCGTGGGAGAGGGGTGGCCCGCAGGCCGCGGGCTTTTGGGACAAAAAGGGGGGGTGGTATTTTGGATCCCCCACGTTCAAAGACGGGTCAGAGGGGAGGGGCCAAAAAGGTCGGTTTTTAGGGGATTCCGGACTTCTCCATTTTGCCCTCTGGGTTGTTTTTCGGGCATTTTGGGTTTTTTGGGAACGTTGGGGGGCCCCCATTGGTGCACCAGGGTGGGCCTTTTCTGTCCCATATCAAAATTTTCGGCGGGGTTCAGGCGCGTTTTTGGGGCATTGGGGCTGGGGCCCCGGGGATTTCCCCCCCACTTCCTTTTTTGGATAGACGGCAAAAGAGGCGGCGGGGGGGGGGCTTCGCCCTGAGGTTTTTCCGGAGGATTGGAAAAATGGGGGGTCCGGGCCGGTTTAGGATTTTAAGTGCGCCCCCATTTTGGGTTTTTGGTAAAAGGGCATAAGGGGTGGGGGGTTTTTTGGTTTTTTGGTTTTGCCCTGAGTTTTGCCGTCACGTTTTTGTTTTCTGTTTTTTTTTGTAACTCTTCCCCCTTTCCTGGTCTGGAAACCTGGCCTTCCTAATTTCCCCTGGGGGGGCCGAGAAGCGGGGAAATCCGGGCCGGGGGGCGGCAGCTCGGCTTTTTGCGCGGGCGTTGGGAGTGAACGGGGAAAAGGACGGTGTGGTATGAGGGGCGGGGGGGGTTCCGGGGTTTTTGCGGTATTTGGCATTGGGGTAGACCCCCGGGTGTTCTGGGTTTTCATGCCGGGGGGAAAGACCCTTTGGGCTCCCCTTTCTTCTCGGGGGGGTGGTAAAGAACATGAAATATGACCTGTTTTCGGGTTGGGGGTCGTCTTTTTCCCCGGGGTGGTCATTGGTGCCCGGGCAGGTTGGTTTTTCCCGGGATCCGGTTTGGGGGGGGGCCAGGGCAGTTTGGGTTCCCTGAATAAGGGCCCGGGGAAAGGGCCCAAAAGGTCAGTGCAGGGTTTTTGGGGACGTTTAAAAAGGGGGGGTTTGGCGCCACCTCGAATTGGAACAGGGAGTGGGGAATTTTTTGGGGAGCGGATGGGGTTTTATTTTGACAGCGGTTTGGGCGGGGCCCTTTTGGGCCCTTTGGGCTTCAAGGGAAAGGGGGGGGGGGGGTGGGGGGGGGGGGCTCTGGGGGGTTTGGTTTTTGGGCCCCCGCGTGCATTAGGGGGCCCTGCATGCTCGCGGGGGGCGGTCGAGGTTTTTTGGAGGGGTGGAGGAAAAATTGGGGAGGGGGAGGCCCTTTGGGGGATTCCCCCAGAATTTTTGGGTTTAAATTGGACGGGCCCGGGGAAGGGGGGCTCTTTCGGGGGGTTAACCCTGGGAGGCAAAAAGGAGGAGGGCCCTAGAGTATGGCTTTTGGGCCTCCAAGCCAGTGGGGGTACGGCGGGGGGGGGAAATGGGGTTTTCCCTTTCGGGGTTTTGGGCGCCGGTGGTTTTGGGGGCCCCAAGACTGGGCCCCATGTTTGGGACGGGTTGGTTAAAAGTGTTTTTTCGGTTATTTTTTGGGGTTGTATAAAGATATAAAAAGAATGGAGGGGCAGGGGTAGAGGTGGATTTTTTTATCTGGAGTAAAAATTTTTACATAAAATTTATATACCGGTTTACAGTTTTATATGTTTTTTTTAAACGGTTTGTTTTTTTATGTTATTTTTGTTAATTAAACGGCTGTTTTGGGCCAATTTAACCCAAAACAGGTGTGTCGGCACAGGGGGGGGCTACAGAGGGGGGTGGGGATAAAGGGAAAAATTGGGGGGAAGTTTGGTGAGGAGGCGCCAGACTCACGTTGCCCTGGGGTCATAACGGGGGGGCTTTTTCATGTAAAACGAGATCAGTAAATTTTTTCCAGCCAATCGCAACCAACACTATGACGTCGCACACCCACCACCCGCCTTCTCAACGATTTGTTTGGCCCCCAAATGACGGGAAGCCTAAAAATGGCGCGATTTTAAAAGATTATGCCAATTTCACCTAAAAAAAACGCGGACGAAAAATCCGATCAACAAAAAAACCCGTCCGTTTCAACTTGTCGATAATAATCGCTCAACACTACTGACAAGGAAACAACGCTGTTCTGGTGCTGACACTTTTAAGAAAACATCTAAATAATTGACAGGCCGGGTTCACACAATGTATAGTGTCGTGCACAGTTACATGCCGCTATATGCCTGCTGTTTGAAGCATGCACTGGTCTCAGATCATACGTCGCACAGTGCTCTGGCTCGGACCTCATTCAGCTTAACTTTCCCCAGCTTTGTACTGATGCACAGTACATGCCAGGGAACATGCTGTGAAATCATAGCGCTCAATGAGTGTAATGATATTACCATATTTGCAGGGTGCACTTCAGGCACATTGCAGCGCAATTCTGCCCCGAAATACAGACATCATATATTCTGTGTGAACACTCCTGTACACTTTTTTTTTTTTTTTTTTTACACAACACTGATTTTAAATTCGTGTCTGTAAGTACATGTGCCACATTGTCCCATTGTTTTCAATGTTAATATATACTACAGGTCAGAATATGAACCATGGCATGTACTCTAACCGAAAACAATGGGACAGTGTAGGTACCTTTCTGATGTGCAGTTTGGTGCATACAATGTGCATTTTACACACCAAAAGGTGCAAAAAAATACAGCCATACATTCATATATTCTCCTACACTCACACATATTCACACACATTCACACACTGTACACTGACCTGTATACTCCAGGGGGCGACAGGGCAAAGAAGTGCTGCTATAGGGATAGTGCTGAAAACATCAACAGCCATAGGCAAGGCAGAGGAGGAGGCACAGCACAGGCTGTGAGGAGATTCCTGCTCAGATGCTTATCTCCTGTACACTCTGTGCTGTCAGTGAGCCCCCTCCACCTGTCTCTGACTCGACAGACAGGACCGACTGCATAAGAGTTTTGAGTTTCGTTCTAGCCTGTCTCCTGCTTTACCTCACTGCAGCACCCCCAAGCCTGCCTTGGAAGGAGTAAAGTGCAGGTAAAACAGGGGTCACTGCACCAGGGAAGCTCCGGATTGCTGTCTGTATTCACTCAATGGGCAGGGTAGGCAGCTTACCCAGGTGGGCCCCTGTGTCTGTGGAGCCCCTGGGCTGTCACCTACTATGCCCTATGGAAAAGACGGCCCTGGTTGTAGAACAGAGTGACTGTGATCGCAATAGATTAAAAATCACAACAAAACCTATTTGTGTAAAATTCTACAGGGGCGGGTTCTGTCCCTGATAGATGCTCCGTTTTTCTGGGTGCTATGGATATACAGCTGATTAACCTCCCTATATTTCGTTTCTGTCTGTACAGTCCTTTAAATGTAGCAGAAAAAAACTAATCTCTGTGGCTCATATCACCCTGCATTCAGTACTAGGACCAGAGGCGGAGCTTATATGCAAATAGTTAATTAATTCAGAATATAAAAGTTTGGATAATTTATCTCAGTTACCTGGTTACAGGTTTCGATATTCAGTGACTATGGACATGCTATTATTTATCTTGCTGTTTACCCCAATGAGTAAGATCTAGAAGAGTTTGTTATGTATAATTAAAATTAATAAGAACCTATTGCAACCTTTTTTCTTGTCTTATTATGTTCTCTTTTCTTTAGGTGTCTTCTCTCAGACATTACAGGTGACAGGTCCAGGACAAGTAAAACCTTCACAACAACTCAGGCTGACCTGTACAGTGTCTGGGTTTGAGTTAACCAGCTATGGTGTGCACTGGATCAGACAAGCTCCTGGGAAAGGGCTGGAATGGATTGGAGTAGTATGGAGTAGTAGTGGTACTGCTTATACTGATTCACTGAAGAGCAGAACCACAATCTCAAGAGACACTTCCAAGAAGCAGGTCTATCTCCAAATGAATAACATGGAGGCTGCAGACACTGGAATCTATTACTGTGCGAGAGACACAACAGAAGAAAGTAATGAGGAGATCATACAAAATGCAGCTGTGTCTAACTTCAAATAGAAAACCACAATTGAAAGTGCCTCACTGAACATAGAATAGGAGTTGTTACAAACCAGATAAATATTGTTGCAATCGTCACCCTGAAGAATTGATTAAGTAACTGCTGGAAAAGCTCATTGAATTCTAGGGGTTAATTCAATATGATTAGTTACACAATGTTAACGTCATTGAGGCTTCCTTCACACTTACTTTTTGCAAGGTAGTTTTTTTTCATGCTTTATGCATTTTTGGTTTTGTTTGCTAATAATGTGAATAGGTACAGTATGTGTATGATTTTAGATGCATTTTTTTCATCAACTGATCTTTAATAAAAAAAAAAAATAAACACACAACTACATGGGCATTTTTTTACTGCAAAAACAAAACGAAGGTCTGTGAGGGAAAAAATGTCAAAACTGACAAAACACTACCCTGAAAGTGAAAAATGTGCCACAAAAAAAGAGCAAGGTGAACAGTGCATTTTATATTTCCACATAAAGCTTTAGATTTTGTCCCCCCCCCCCCCCCAAAAAAAAAAAAAACCTTAAAATTATTTATTTTATTTTTTTTTGCAAAAATGTAACATATAAAAATCACCTTAGGGCACTTTCACACAATGGCCAATATTTACTATTGTTGTGCAGAAGGTAGACAGCATAAACATAGGCAATCTAAAAATACAACAGACAATAGCGCGTCCATGATCCGGAGTGGGGACTCCGGCATGCATCGTGACAACTAGTATATCTTACATGCTCTATGTACCATATACTACATACAAAATACACACATAAACTACACATACACACATTATACACTGTGCATATAATATAAACAGGTCAGAGAAAGTGTAAGTTAAAGTGACTTCTCTATTATTCACTAAGTTTTAAAGGTTATTAATTTCTACAATTTAGGAATATGCCGCTGACCTTGCTTTGCCAGAAGCGCTTGGCCTTGATGTAGTTATAGAAGATAATAAACATTTCTTAGTTCTTCTGTCTTAAATTAAATTGTTCATAGTTTCCAACAAACAGAAGGGGGCTAAAGGTTTTAGCCCACCTATTCCCTTATTGGATGGCTTTTGTCCCTCCAGCTTCTAATTACTAATAATACACGTTTGTTTATATGTGATAATTGCTGTAACATTCCACTACTTAATTCCCAGAGTTGCATAGAACCATTAAAAAAGTCCCCCAGATTTTTTAGCCAATCTCAACAATAAACAACCTTTTTCCTAGTATTTAATAATTAACCCCTTACCGACATTGGGCGTATGGATATGTCCTGATGCCAGTAAGGCGCTATGTAGTCGCTACACAGCCACCGGGAGTTAGCGGCTAATTGCAACGGTTACAACCCCCTCTGAGCTATTTAACCCCTTAATCAATGAGAAACGGTGCCGCTCACTGTTCCTCACCGTGAATATCAGTGGCAAAATTGCTGTGTCCTGATTGCTGAACATGGCAGCTGGAAGTCTTGTGAAGGCTTCCATCGCTACCATGGTTTTCAATTTCCCCACTTCTGGCCCAAGGGTGACTCAAAGTTAAAGTATAAAAAAAAAACATTTTAAAGTATAAAAAATATATTAAAAGTTTAAATCACCCCCCCTTTCACCACTTTACAAATAAAATAAAAAATAAAATAAAAAAAGTTACACTTATTTCTTATTGTGGCGTCCGAAAAAGTCAGATCTATTAAAATATAACATAATTTATTACGTACACTGTACACTGTAGATTAAATAGAATTCCAAATGCCAAAACTGCGTTTTTTTGGTAATTTCACGTCTCATAAAAAATGGAATAAAATTGATCAAAAAAGTCGCATACATTCCAAACTGTTAGCAATAAAAAGTACACTTCAGCCCGCAAAAAAAACTGCACCCTCACTCAAGTGCGTAGGTGTTAGTACAAAAAAGATATTGTTCGCACAAAATGGCGCTGCGGCGCAAATTTCAAAATTGGAAAAGGTTTGGGATTTTTTTACAGTACCAAAACATACAGATAACCATGAATGTTTGGTATTGGCGGATACATAGCAACCTGCAGAATACAGATGACACATAATTTTTACTGAAGACTGAATGCTGTAAAAACAAAAATGGCAAAAGTACGTTTTTTTCACATTTTGCCCCACTTAGAATTTTTTTGCAGTTTCCCTGTTTATTCTATGGTAACATGAATTACACTGTTAGAAGTAAATCTTATCCTTATAAACAGAGCTATATTAATATGATCGTCTGTTGGGAAGGGTTAAAACAATGGTTGGATAAATTATTTTTATCATTTTTATTAAATACTTTAATAATGATTGACTTACCAGGTAATATGCTTCAAATTAAGTAATGCAAAACAAAGATAATGTAAAGGTCACTGCTTATATATGCAAAGCATGTTTATTAGAAGCAACCAATTGTACTGTATTATGTTTAAACTAACAAATTGTATTGCAAATTGTAATTAAAATGTGAAGTAATGATGATGATGTTAATATTACCACACTTCTAAATCAACCTGTACAAAAAAATGTAGGTGTTGACTGTCCTGCCCCCACTTCATGTACCCCTGGGGTCTGTGTGGAACTTCACAGGCAGCTAAATGCTTTCCTACTTGTCAATAATTAAGACCATGTTTGAAGTCTTTATTAACACGATGTAGGATTAGGGCAAAACTGGAGAACAAACAAGAATGTTTATTAGAATGTACACAGACTGATTGTAAAAAAACATATCAACAGTGTATAAAAGTACAAATGCAATGTAAACTTTACATGTCCAGGCCAAGCTGAATAACAGCACAGTATAACATGTCATAGCACCTGAAACAATGTCCAAGCTGTACAGACAGTGTGTGTGAAGCTAGATATGGTTAGACATAGTAACAACTAGAGATGGGCGAATTGATTCTAACGAAGTGGAATTCGTTTAGAATTTCAGGAAAACTTCGGTTCGGAACGAAGTCGAACTTTGGGGTACTTCGGGTGAACGAAGTGTGCTGTTGATTGATAAATCGGCTGCGAGCACATAGCGCTACATGGGGCAAAGCACTCTGGGAGGAAGAAGGGCAAAGCCTGCATGACATGTGCAGAGATGAAGCCAATCAGAGACCGGCAGGATTCTGTGACGTCACCGCACAAATAAAATCCGGGCCGACGCCGGGAAGCTCAACACTCCTCTCATTGTGCTCACAGGGAAGGTGCTGCCGCGGCTATAGCTCCTTACGAAGAATTGATTTTTATATAGCATTTCTGTGGGTGTCCTCAGCTTGTCTCAGAACTGTTCCTCTTAATGTTCTATTTCTAATTTTTTTGGTGGTATTAGGATCTTAATCCAGTGTAGCTTCCACCTGAGCTGCATATACTATTCAATATCCAATGGGGATCTAAGCCAGCAGTTCCTGTTGTATTCATTTAAAAGAAACAGCGTTTTCCAATACAAATACCACTTCATTTTGGCTGCTCAATTTCTATTTGCGTCAATTTACTTCCAGGGGTTAATTAAGGCTTGTTTGCTGGTGTGCTGACGCCCCCGAAACCGCCAATTTTATTTTTAACAACGCTACATACAATACAAATATACATTTTTCCTGTAGCCTCATATCACAAGCAAAGGTTAATTACAACTGAATTCCTCTAGTTGTGTGGCGAAGAAAACACGCAATTGTCCACGCACAAAGCAACTAATTTGTGCGGCCTAAATCTAATGCCATTTACATTCCAAGGGTTAATTAAGCGTTTGTTTTGCTGAGTGCAGCCCAACATAAACCGTCTTATTTCAACCCAAAATATATAAATTATTTCCTGTAGCCTATTTCACAAGCAAAGGTTTAATTACAACTGTATCTCATGTTGGTTGCGTCGAAAAGACGCAATTGTAACACGCACAAAGCTACTATTTGTGCAGCTCAACTCTTGCCGCATTTCCATCCAGGGGTTAATTAAGCGTTGTTTTGCTGGTGTGCTGAAAAAAATAAACCGTCTTTTCAACGTCAACCAATATATAAATTTTTCCTGTTGCCTAATTCACAAGCAAAGGATAATTTACAACTGTATCTCTTGTTGTGTGGCGTAGAAAACACGCCACTTGTACCACAGCTACAAATCTACTATTTTTGTGCGGCCTAAATTCAATTGCGCAATTTACATCCAGGGGTTTAATTAAGCGTTGTTTTGCTTTGGTGCTGACATAAAATAAACCGTCGTTTTCAACGCCAAAATAATTACATTTTTTCCTGTAGTCCAAATCACAAGCAAAGGTTAATTACAACTGTATCCTCTTGTTGTGGTGGCGTAGAAAACACGCAATTGTAACACTGCTACAAAGCTACTATTTTGTGCGGCTCAATTACTTTGGCGCACTTTACATCCAGGGGTTTTAATTAATCGTTTTTGCTGGTGTAGCGACAAACATAAACCGTCTTCTCAACGCCAAAAATATATAAATATTTCCTGTAGCCTAATTCACAAGGAACGGTAATTACCACTGTATCTCCTTGTGTGTGGCGTAGAAAACACGCAATTGTAACACGCTACAAAGCTACTATTTTGGTAGCGCTCAATTCTTTGGTCCCAATTTTAAATCCAGGTGTTAATTAAGCGTTGTTTTGCTGGTGTTCTGACAAAAATAAACGTGTCTTTTTCAACGGCAAAATATATACATTTTCCGTAGCCTAATTCCCCATGTCCAAAGGTTAATTAAGCCTGTTTGTTTCTTTTAACATTTAGTTAAACACACAGTGTTTTAAACGCCACATACAAGTAAATTTTTCCTTGCCACAATTTGTGGCAAGGGTTACCCCCAAGCTTTTTACTGGTTCATTGGAGTCAAAAACAGGGTCTGTATATTATCCATATACAGATATCATCATCAAACATGTCTGTACATTTTAGAAACAAACAGAATGTCAGACAGAGAGAGGCAGCTCTGCACCTGCGAGTGGCAGTGGCACAAACATTCCTGGAACAGGCCCAGTCGCAGCACGCAAGTGGACGTCGCAGCAGTGGGTCACTCGTGAGGCCACAACTGCCGCTGTCATCTAGCTGCCCGTGGTTGTTCATCAACCCAAGGGTTCATGATGGGTGACTAGGTCATCCTCTCCTCCCAGATGACATCTGACAACCCCAGCCAAGAGTCGGTGGGGAAAACCCTCAGACACAACCCTTATTTGGGCATGGCCCAGGGGTCAGCGCCCCACCGTCCCCCCCGCCCTGTCCCACCGGGTTCCCTCACCCAAAAACTCAAGGGTGGTCTGGGCTCAGCGCCACTATAACGGGGAATAACAATTTGGGGAGGGCAGTCACAGCTATTTTGGCGCGAAAAAAGGGCCAATATCCCCTGCTTCTTGCAGTAGGGGGGCAAATAAAATGGGAAGTGGCAGGGGGAGGGCCATGTTTGAGAGGTAAAACCCTGGGGCATACCAAGACCGGTGATGGGGACACAGTGACGATGAAACAAAAATAATTTAAGTAAACCCCACCGCTTTTTGGAGCCGGTGAGGCAAGGGCTTCACATCGTCGGGAGAAAGGGGCAGCTTGCGGTCCGCAGCGCAGCCACAAGTGGGTCCGTGGGGGCCGGAGTCAGCAGATAGCACAGTTGAGGGGGAGCCAACCCCCCAGGGGGGAAAAAAATCCCTTTTGCAGCCCAAAGAAAGTAGCGGCACAGGGGCCAGGGGCAGGGGGGCAGTAGTAAACCCAGTGCGGACTTTTGGGAAAAAACCGATACTCGGCGGTGGGGCAGTTTTTTTGCTAAGACACCGGAGGAGCCGAATATGGTATATGTAAATCTGTGGCAGAAAGTGAACGTGGGCCAGGAGATAACATTGGCACCACGCCCTGCGCAACACATGCAGCTCACATCCGGTGGCTTGGGAAAACGTGGCTCAGAATGTGGGTCCTCCTCCGCCGCAGCTAAACGCACACAGCACGCCCAGTGGCACGCATGCCATTGCGCCAGTCAAGGCTCCACCCCTCTGCAGAAGGTACTGTTTCTCTTTGACATAATCTCCCGACCAGATGCCCTCTCCTCGCTACTCATGGCGCCAAGCATCCGTTCAGCGAGGCGAGTTGCAAAGAGACAACATATGCCGTCCACCATCCTAAGGTGCAGCAGCTGACCATTGCTCCCTGTCCACGTTGTTGGTATTGCAGTCCCTCCCTTTCCAACTGGTGGACTCAGCACCATTCAGAAACTAATGCTTGTCCGAGGGCCGAATGGAGATTCCAAGCCGAAATATAATTTCCAAAAAGGCAGTACCAGCACGTCATAAATATGTAGAATAGAAGGAAGGTCAGTCCTATTGAACTTACGGTTTGTTCCATTGAGCACGGAGCGCGGGACTGTCTTGAGCAGTAACAACGGTCAAGGGCCAGTCATGTCCATTACGGCCCACAGGTGAATGGTGGGTGCTTCCTGCCCAAGGCACACCAACAACTTGATAGATACCTCCGCTTTCTCCTCCACGTTGTCAAACTGCTGCACCTGCGCCAATGTCTGCCTCCTCCTCCTCCACCCATCAACAGCATCTCAGCCTCCACAAGTACTGCTCCATCATACCACATGTGAGGCACAGCGTTGTCACTCAGTTCTACACCTGCTTGCCTCGGCGAACGAAGTCACACAGGGGAGGAACTGCTCCGCGTCAAGCACAAGAATCAGATGTGTGGCTTCCTCCGCGCCAACGCAAATCGAACTCCATGTTGACGGACAATGTAGGAACATGTGTCCGCGCTGCACCGAGGAGGGATGGTCCATTGTGCCCTGCAATGGCGCACGTGTTCAATCAGGTTGTGAAGAAGGTTCCTGAAGTCTTTCCACCGACTTTCCAGCAGATTCTGAAAATGGCCAGAAACTGTGCATGCACTTTATCCATTCGTACAAAGCCAGGAACACCCACTCGAGTTGCAGCGGCAGAACGGCCTCCCCCAACACACCTATGATATGCTATAGTTTCTCCCGTGCTGGAATCCAGCCTGCACATTGTTGGAACCGACTGTATGAACCAGAGAAAGGCCATTAACGATTTTTTTGATGATCCAGGCAGACAGAAGTACTCCCCTAGAGCAACTTTGATGTCAGCCAGTGGCAGCTACATGCTTGACACCTTCCGTTTTGTTGAAGGCCATTCGAGAAGGCACGTTATTTTCAGTCCGCCTGGACTACGGGATGCATAACTCATTTCCACTGCTTCATGTCTGGAACATACTGAAAATCGGATCTGGGCAGGGGACTGGAGACGTGGCTACTACACTCGTGCCACATGAGTCCGGTGGTGACAGAAATGGAGGAGGAGCATGAGTATGACATTGGAGCAGAAGCATTGTCTGATGAAATGAGTGGATTATCTACCCAGGTGACAAGAGAGAGGAGGCAGGAGCACTGGAAGAGGGGGATGAGATGAGGAAGACGAGGCAGATGACCCCCCAGCACCGTGGCAGTATACATTGGAAATGGAGGCAGGGAGCCCCTCTGAGTCACTTGTGCATTGGGCCCACAGCATGCTTATTTGCCTGGCTAGTGACGCCGAATAGTTAAGCATCCGCAGAGGGATGAACTTCTGGCTCTCCACCCTTTGGACCCCTCGCTACCGTCCAAATGGAGCCGTTTTTCCCAGCTATTGAGAGGGAAAGACAAACTCAAAATACTATAGGGAAATCCACCGTAAGCAGTTGGTCCGGCTGCCTATGTGCGCATCGTCCCTCCTCTGACAGGTCTGACCGGGGGTTCCTCAGCGCTCACGTACTACTGCCGCGGCTGCTGGGGAAGGTGGGGGGGTAGGAGCAGTACCACTCCATCAGTATAACCTAATCTGAGTCACTGATGAGCAGCATCCTGTCACCCGCCTAGGAGGAGGCTGTCCTAGCAGCAGCAGCAGCAACGACCTGGAGCATCCCTGAACCAACAGGTTTTGGCCTACTTGGCAAGCACTCTGCCACCTCATTTAGAAGATCCGCTGACTAACTGGACAGCCAAACTGGATTGTGGCCGCAACTTGCCATTTACAGTGGGAAGCAGTCCCTGCCCGTCAGTAGTGGGTTGGCATCACGCGGGTTTCAGTGCGTCGGGGGCGCATCGTTACCCAAGGAGAACCCCTGTCCACGGGTAATGTGGAACAACGACCTTTGTCAAAGATGAATCATGCCGTGGAATCGCCAGGATTTCCACACACCAAATGCCTAGGCACAGTCTGGGTTCAAACTACCTGCCTCAGCCACTAATCTGATGCCGCCACCACCTTATTTCCACACATCAGCTGCCAGTTTCTCATCTGCCTACCACCATCTTTACCAGGGACTGTATGCACCCACCTTCAACAACTCTGTCATTGTGTCACTCTATGACCTTCATTGCTCTGCTGCTGTTGCTGGTTGCCTGTGACATCCACACTGTGTCATTGTGCCACTTCTGAGCCTCATGCTCTGCAGTGCTGCTGCCATGTCCTCCACACGTGTCCATTGTGCCACTGCCGTGACCTCATCAGCTGCTGCCGTGACCTCCGCTCTCAGTCATTGTGCCCTCTGGCTTTCCTCTTGTTTTGCCACCTCCAGAATGTCATTGTGCACTCTCTGCACCTCTCTGCTGCTGTGACTCCTGCCGTCCTCCACACTGAGATGTGCCACGCTGTGGCCTAATAACTGTTTTTCCACGCCTCCATATTGTCATTGTGCCATCCTGATCTCATGCGCAGCGGCGTGAACCTCCACACTGTTTCATTGTGCCACTCTGTGGCCTAATACTGTTTTGCCGCCTCCAGAATGTCATTGTGCCACTGCCTGATCTCATACATGGCTTTCTTTACCACCTGTATGCTGATGATACCCAACTCTACATCTTTGGCCCAGATGTCACTTCTCTACTCTCCCGGGATCCCTGACGTCTGTCCCCCTCCATTTCCTCCTTCTTCTCATCACGTCTCCTAAAAACTAAATGTGAGAAAACAGAACTCATCATCTTTCCACCATCCAACACTACCCGCCCCTATCCTCTCTATTACAGTCAACGCTCTACAACTTTCACCGTCCCCAAGTCCGCTGTCTTGGGGTAATCCAGAACTCTGCTTATCTTCAACCACACATCCAAACCCCACCTCTGCCTGCCGCCTCCACCTTAAAAACATCTCTCGCATCCGCTCGTTCCTCGGCTATACACACAAAAATGCTGGTTTCCCTGCCCTTGTCATCTCCCCCTAGACTACTGCAAAATCCTTCTCGGGGGCCTCCCAGCTAGCACCCCTCCCCTCCCTTTTCCCCCCCCCCCATCCTTAAAAGGGGGGTTTTCCGCTACAATGATTGGGTTTTTTAATTTTAAAAACTTTAAAAAACAAGCAGCTTTGGGAAAAAATGTTTTATTCAAATGTCCTTCTGATTTTTAGCTAGCCCTGTTAGTATTACTACATCAGCTTTTCAGATCTCTATAGTAGCGCCCTGTTGATCCTTATCTTATGGCTGTCAGGTCGGGAATGACTCATCCCCTTTGAAGACGGGTTTCGGACAGAGAGCCCCTCGGCACAGAATGCTTCTGTAGTGGAGGGGGGAGGGGGAGGAGACTCTGGGCCTTTGTGTCCATGCTGCTTGGATTAACCCTGTGTGTGCCTGCTTCCTCCTGCTCTCTACACAGATAGATGTGACAGCAGTGACCCTGTCTGTTACTATAATCATGATATGTCTTTGGACTGTGACTATACTAAATTATACAGATCAGGGGCATGTGAATATTTTATGTTCTCCTGTATTAGTGAGACATCCTGATTTATAGTAACACTGCCTTGTTGTTGTGGAGATGTGGAGACTTGTAAGCTAAGCAGGGGATATAGGAACACATGCATCCCCTCTGCTCTATTAGCACACAGCTTCATATTCCTCTCTACACTCCTAGATCAGCCCTCTCCTGCAACAGACCTGGGCAGGCACACACAGGGTGAACTCTGAGAGCAAACCCCCTCCCCCCCTTATAGAAGTTACGTAGCTGCCTGTGTGCTGAGGGAGGGGGGAGAGGGGGAGCAGAACAGACAGACCAAGAAACAGCCCTCATTAAAACTTACCAGGGACACTGACAGGTAAGCTGTTGAGACAATCCTAATTCTGCCCGCTATCCACCCTCTCCTCACACTCCTCTGCCTCTCCCCTCCCAAACCTCACGGACTCCCATTTCCCAGCAACAATTCAGCTAAATACCCAACTACGGCTCTCCAACCCTCCACACTCCAACATCTCTGCCAAATTTAAACTCCCCCAAAGCACTTCCGCCCTCCAGCCTCTCCTCTGCCTCCCCTTATCACTCCTCACACAACCGTCTCCAAGACTTTCCCGTGCTTACCACACTCTGGAACTCACTGCCCAACACACCCGACTTCCTCCACTTCAACGCTTCAAAGAAACCCGAAACCCTTTCTTAGGTTTCCTATAACCTTTACAAATTTTCACTACTTCCTCCACAACATGTCCTGCCCCTCACCTCCTGTCTCTTTCCCCCTCCTTGTAGATTGTAAGCCTCGCTGGGAGGGTCCTCTCTCCCTCTGTCGTGCCCAAATTTTCATTATCCCTTATCACTGTACTCGTTTGACCCTTTTGTAATGTATGTAACCCCCTCGAATGTACAGCGCCCTGGAATCAATGGCGCTTTAAAATAAATAATAATAATAATAATAATAATAATAATAATAATACTGCTGCCTCCGTGACCTCCACACTGTGTGATTGTGCCATTCTGTGGCCTAATACTTTTTGCCGCCTCCAAAAGTCATTGTGCCACTGCCTGATCTCATACTGCCCGCTGGCGTGACCTCCACACTGTGTGATTGTGCCACTCTGTGGCCTAATACTGTTTAGCCGCCTGCAAGAATGTCATTGTGCCACTGCCTGATCTCATACTGCTTGCGCCGGTACCTCCACATTTGTTGATGTGCCCCCTTTTGTGGCCCTAATACTTTTCGGCCTTCCAAATGTCATTTTGCCCTCTTTAAGTGCCCAGGGAATTTTATAGTGAAGCGATTCTAAGAGCGGCGGCAGTCATCTGGTGTCATACTAAAACACAACATTGTATGAAGACCAAACCAAGCTCCCTCCGCATATTTAAGCATGGCACAACGTTCTACAGCACCCTGCAGGCTCTGTGCAGCCTGGAAATAGCTGCTTTTTAACGCAATTCGTGCCGAAGTAATTCGGTCCGAATTTATTTTTGTCGGAAAATTCGGCGAAGTGACCGAATCGAATTTTTGAGAAATTCGCCCATCTCTATTTATAATGCATTAGAAATCACAGACTTTGCTCCGTCTACAAGTGATTAACAACTGCTAAGCACTTCTTGGTGCAGTCCCAGCTGCTTCTCTGATATTAGTAAGGTTACCTGCATCTTTCTATCAAACTATTCTCTGGAGGTGAAGCAGATCAGGAATCTTACATTTTTGACCAGCTGTGACACATAATAGAGTAAGGCTGACCTACTCTTTGAAGCCTTTCAAGCCAAATTACCTTGTCACTGGCTGGAATGACTGCCAGTCTACTGAGTCCCCACCTACTCTGGGCCATCTGGGCAATAGGAGTGATGGCTCCTGCCCTCTGATACGGAAGCTTCTGGGACATAGGAAAAGCTTTCCAGGACAATAGAACACCACCTGAAACACGGGACTGTCCCGCTGGATCCAGGATGGTTGGAAGATCTGAAGTTACTAAAACATCTGTTTTTGAAATAAAACCAAAAAGCCTTTATCTGGTGGTTTGGATCTATGTCTTTATTGCTACCATTGCATCCGGACCACTATCTATTAACTTGGAAAAGGACAGATAATTCGAATCATCTATCAAGGTCAAGCACAGCTGTTTCTGTCTTATTACATTTTATCAATGATGACTACAAACCAATACTCCTGCACAGCAGTATGTTGTAATAAACCTCTACAGAATCATCCTAAATGATGAGGTGCGGAATAATCAGCAAAACGACCATTCGCTCCAAACTGATGACTACAGACGAATTCCCAAGCTGCATCTGCACAATTACCCAATGCTTGGATTATTCTAGAGGTATAGTTGGGCTGTGCTGATTAATTCAGACGCTTACATTTCCATGTGCAGATATGTTTTGAATTCAGCAGCAGATTTAAAATTTAAAGGAATCACTAAATACAATAAAGCTCTGGCAATTCTGCTAATCCGTTGCCTCTACACTACTTTGGAGCTCGTTATGTTCCTGCCAGTTCTGTCCTGTTCTGTTACATCACAGTTTAGTAGAAGATCACCCAAATAGGTCACATCCTGCTCTCAAATAGGGTAACATAAACCCCTTGACAGGTTCCCATTAAGTCTGGTTTCACATGAGTGTATTACATTTTGCGCTCATAAGGCCATGTTCACACGGCTTATTTTGGTACGTATTTCAGTCCGTAAGTCGCGCCGTACTGCGCGAATTATGGGTTGAAATACGTCCCGGTCATTACGGTAATCCACAGTTGTTATAGAGAACTATGGATTACGTCTCCTTTCCCTGCTCGCACAATACGGCGAGCGGGGAGAGAAGTGACATGCTGCTTATTCATGGCGCATAAGCGTGGATAATTTATGTCTATGGGGCCGGCGAGCTGCCGGACCCCCCGCCCCCGTACACACGGCATAATTGCGGGGCGAAATACGGCCCGCAATTAAGCCGTGTGAACATGGTCTTATACTCTAGGAAATCACTTTCTATGTAGAGGACCCGAGCTTTCTCAGTGCCCTCTACAGAATATACAGAGTATCATAAAATAACATGTAGCCATCCTCAACTGATGTCCAAGCTAGTAGCTCATCTGGGCACAGGTAAAGAGCAGTACAAAACATGTAATACCGCACTGCAGTGTCTGGCTGTTCACGTCAGTTTAACATACTGGTGTTAAAAAGCGCACAATACACTTTTATCCATTTTGCTAATTAAAAATGTGCTTATTAAAGTATTTTTGGAGAGTGAGTAAAATACTGATGCATCCATATATGATTTGTATTTGAACTGTATTGCATCAGTATGTCATTAGTCATCCGTATTGCATCTTTTTTTCAAAGGATACACATGTGAACAAAATTGTTGGTACCCTTCTGTTAAACAAAGAAAAACTCAAAATGGTAACTTAACTTAAAACTGACGAAATTCAAATTTACTGAGAATCAACTCATGAAAATCAGACATTACTTTTGAATTGTAGTTCAAGAATATTACAAAACAAAATAATGAAACAGCCCTGGACAAAATTGATGGTAGCATTAAGTTGATATTATGGTAAACAACTTCTTGAGGAAATTACTGCAAACAATTTCTGTAACTCTCAATGAGACTTCTTCACCGGTTCATAGGTATTTTGGCCCACTCCTTGTAAGCAAACTGCTCCAGCTGTGAAGATGTGAAGGTGCCGTCTAAAGACTACAAGTTTCAGCTTCTTCCGCAGATGTTCAATACGATTTAGATCAGGGCTTATAGAAGCTACTTCACAATAGTCCAATGCTTTGCTTTTAGCCATTCTTGGATGTCTTAGCTTTGTGTTTTAGGTCATTATCCTGTTGAAAGACCCATGACCTATGACTGAGACCAAGCTTTCTGACACTGGGCACAACATTTACTCCAGAATGTCTTGATAGTCTTGAGATTTTATTGTATCCCACACAGATTCAAAGCCCCCTGTGCCAGATGTAGCAAAGAGACACCAAAACATAACTGAGCTTCCTCCATGTTTTACAGTAGGTGCAATGTTATTTTCTTTGTACCTTTGTATGCTTCATTTTTGAGTCTGTGAACATACAGTAGAGCTACTTTGGCTTGTCAAAAAGCTCCAGTTTTGTGTTATCTATCCAAATTACATTCTTCCAGAGGCTTTGTGGCTTGTCAATATGCATCTTGGCAAATTCCAGTCCTGCTTTTTTATGATTTGTTTCCACAATGGTTTTCTCCTCAATTGTCTTTCATTATGTCCACTTTGTCAAAGAGAGCAACAGATGGTACAATCTGACACTGATGTAACTGGACCTTGGGGTTTACCTCTGATCTCTTTTGACGTTTATCTGTGCTCTTAGTTACCATTCATATTATCCATCTCTTCAATTTGTCATCAATTTATCTCTTGTGGCCACATCTAGGGATGTTAGATACAGTCCAATAGACCTTCTGAGTAATATGTATAATTGTAGTAACAGGAACATAAGGCTGTTTGAAGTTCTATAGCCTTTACCTTCAACATGTTTGTCTATAATTTTTTTTTGATCTTCTGAGACAACTCTCTCTCTAGCTTCCTTTTGTCCATGTTCAGTGTGGTACATACTATGATACCAAACAGCACAGTGACTATTTTTCATCCTTTAAATAGGCAGACTGATAGCAAGTTTGAAGACACCTAATTACAGGACACACATTAGTCAAATATGTCCCTATAGTTAAATTATTTTCAATCTCTTCTAGGGATACCATTATTTTTGTCCAGGCCAGTTTCATTAGTATTTCTATTTTACTATCATTATTTTCGGTTGAACCACAATTCAAATGCAATGTTTGATTTTTACTAGTCAATTTTAAGTAAATTAAAATTTATTATTACTTTTGATAGTTTCAAGTTATGCGTTTTTACTTTCTTTAATGGAAGGGTACCAACAATTTTGTCCACGTGTGTAGTGTGTGCTAAAAGGCAGCTCATCAGTTTTAGTGCTCGGCCGATCATGATAACATTTTATGTATCCAAACTGCAAATCCATATTATGGATTAGTGATGAGCGATTACGTTGACTATCGTCATCAGGTCGATAGTCGATATCGTCAATTATCAAGACGATTTCCGATAGTCGATAATAGAGTTTAGCCGATGACCATTAAAGTCTATGGGAAAGCAACAACACCCTTTATTCTTACACCCAAACAGGGCTGGAGAAGCTGGAATTAACATCCACAACAGTCAAATGGATACATGCTACATCTTAGCAACACACTTAGGTTATAAAAGCCACAGAAAAAAAAATCACAGACCATTTTACTATCCCTGTCTTGTACCACAGCATTGAGGACCCTTAAACCTCATCACCCACAATTAAAAAGTTGTCAGAAGGCAGAATGATATGAACCATCATTTTTACCTTAACTGGACAATGAATATCCCTGTCCCTTGAACCGCAGCATGAGCCCCAAACCTGCAATTACCCCCGATATATAAAAAGTGCAAGAAAAAGGATTCTTTCAACCACCTTTAGTTGAACTGGACATTGACTATACCTGTCCCCCTTGGAGCCACAGCATGAGCCCCCAAACCTGCATGACCACCAGATTAAAAAGGTGCCAGAAAAAGGATCTTTCACAACCACCTTTTTAGTTTCAACGGACATTGAAATATACCTGTCCGTGGCCATAGCATGAGCCCCAAAGCCTGCATGACCCCCTACTTTAAAAATTGCCCGCAAAAAAGGAGTCTATGAACTCCATTTTTAGTTGAACAGGACATTGACTATATCTAACCTGTACCGCAGAATTGACACATTAAACTGTCTGACCCACAGATTAAAAGTGCCAGAAAAAGGAGTCTTTTGAACCACCATCTTAGTTGAACTGGACACTAACTATATCTGTCCTGATAACGCAGAATGACCATTAAAACCTGTCTGACCCCAATAAAAAAGTGCCAGAAAAAGGAGGTCTTTGAACCACCCATTTAGAGTTGAACTGGACATTGACTATATCTGTTCCTGAGCCACACATGACCCCAAACCTGTTTGATCCACAGATCACAAAGTTGGCACTATGCATTTTGTACTGTCGACTGTACATTCTAGTATAATTTTTGGTAACTGACATTTGATTTACAGAATTTATTTAGGGAAGTTATATTTAATATTTTTTACAATTATTATCATTTTTCTTTTTTTTCAAGTGTGATAACATACAACATACACCCCTCCCTGCAGTTCTTTAAAGGTATTTTTTAACAGCTGTAGATGTGTAAATCGTCCGCACACCCCATAAGTAAATACAAATGTTTCCTAATCATCCCAAAACACTTCTTAGTTGAGAACATTTTCCCCTCGCTGGCTCTGAGAGTGATTCAGCCAATCAATATCAATGGTTCATTTTTTCCTCCAAATCCTTCTTCCAATGATTAGGGACAGACCCCCTGGAGATCAAATATGAAACCCCAAGTGACCTCCAGCCCCAGAAAATTTTAAGCTCAAATTGAGTCAATTTGTGTCCAGCCCCTGGACCCCTTTTTGACACTACTTAACTCACAGAAATCACCTATTCTTCAAAATCTGATTTTTTTCTAGAGAAATTTGAGCTCACCTGATTGCCCCAAACGGTGAGAGCCAGTGCTGCGTCCCAGCCACTGTAACACGGAGGTCAGAGCTTTCCAGACTTACATGTGCTGTGAAGAGACCAGGCTATCGTCTGTCAATCTATTAACACGTAGATATCAGCAGCCAGGCCGGAGTTACAGTGTTGCGCGAGTGCAGAGCCCAGCTGGCGTCCGTCATCTATTGAACACGTAAAAATGCCCTTATCGACGCAGCACGAAAACAGTCCGTGCCAGAAGCAGATGAGCGGAAGCGGAAAAGTGTTGAGGTAATGACCTCCAGCCTTCCTCATACACATTCAAGACCTGGTAGCGCTTGCCCCTCCGAATGATGGCGGACCACTTGTGACTTCACTTGGCAATATCTAGGTGGTTAACGCTCCTTTTCCACCCAGGTGCCCTTTTTTTATTGGCATTCTTTTTTCTCATTTTACTCACGTGCTGGAGGAAATGTCTCTGTACTTGTTCCTTGTCCGTGCTCCATACTCCATGTCCCTCTGAATAACCTACATCTGGTCAAGTTTTCTTACCTCCCCTTGTTACAATTCAAGGAAAATTTTTGACAGCTATTTTGTAACATGCAAGTTTTAGTACTTTAACTTCTAGAAACACATATTTTAAATAGAATGGAATCCCACCATGTCTTTGTTTCTCTTTATTTTAATTGTATTAAATTGTTTTATCTCAATACATGGATTGCTAGCTATGTTTAAAGATCTTGCAAAAACAAGTCATTTTAGGCAATATGTGTCCATAACATGGGTCCTACCTATTCCTGTTTTCTGACAGCACCATCATCCTTGAGCCACTCTTGACAATTTTGAAAACAAATGTCTGTTAGAATCCACATTTTTACAGTAGGACCCTGTAGTCCTTGCTTCATTACACAGCAAAATGCCCCCAAAAATTCAAAACATGACCTCATGAGCCACTTTTTGACAATTGTGAAGAACAATTGTCAGTTTTAGAACATCATTTTTTTTATAATAGACCTTTAGTATAGCTCAAGTCACAGAAAAATGCCCCCAAATAATTCAAAACAAGACCCTTGAGCACTTTGGTCAATATGTGAAGAACAAATGTCTATTAGAAACAACATTTTTTAAAGATAGGAGCCGTAGTATTGCTTGCATTTCAAAGCAGCAATGACCCAAAAATAATTATAAAAATGACTTCTCAGCCACTGTTAAAAAATTGGTGAGGGAGAAATCGCCACTTAGAAGATACAATTCTGTTCAAAGGACGAAAACCGATTATTGCTGTATCTCACAGCAACATGACCCCAAAAAATTATAATATGACTTCTCAGCCACTGTTTAAAAATTTTGGAGGGATGAAAATGCCACGGTAGAAGCCTCTTTCTGTTCCAAAGGACCATGAATATTGCTTAAACTCACAGCAACAAGAAACCAAAAAATTATACAAATATGACTTCTCAGCCACTGTAAAAAATTGTGAGGCAACCATGACCCCGAAACCATTACAATGCGAAAAATTCTAAAGATTAAGTGAGTAAAATTTAATATGGTATTGTCATGAAACCATTGGTCGTCTTTACCGTCGTCCTCACAGCAAAACCAGCAAAATGAACCTGTTGGGAACTGAGAATAAAAATTGCATAAGAAAATGATAATTTTTAAAAAACAATTTTCAAGAGACTATTATCTGTTGAAGAGGACTGTAAGTAGACCGGCAACTAATCGGTGGACCTCGGCAATGGGGCCCACAACATCATCAGACATTCCGTGCCTGAATTGAATCTTATGAAAGTAAAACGATCCACATTATCAGTGGAAAGCCGATGCGTTTGTCCTGTAATGACTCCTCCAGCTTGTGCTGAAGGTCCGCTCACATATGACGCTGGCTTGCTGGCCGGACAACACCTCTATGACGTGGCGAGCGAGCTCGGGCCATTCGTCCATTTGGGATACCCAGAAGTCCCCTATTGGGTTCCGAACTACATACAAAAACATCGGTGTTGAGACGCCGATAGTCGTGCACCATGATCCATAAGCCTGGTCCTAGTGTGTTGGATTGTTGATCTGCATTGCATGCGTTGTGGTGAGGTGTAAATATAGTTGCCATAGTTCACCTCAATAAGGCATCCTGCCACCTTGACTGCTGCTGCTGCTGCCCGCTATTTCTACTTGGCACTCTGACTGCCTGTACATGTCGCTGATGTTTGTTCTACCGGATCATTTGAAGAACAGAATCAGACGCACACAGAATCTCCAAGTTTAATCAAAACAGCAAAGGTCTCATTTCCTGCATATTTACACTCTATGTGGGTGGAGTGGAAGGAAGTGGCGAGTTATGTTTTGTCCCGGGATCCAGGAGTTGCCACCCAGTAACTGTTGGTCATTTTGATGGCCTTAATGCGAGGAACATGTTGAGGAAGAATGAGCAATCCAGCACATCCATGTTAGAGATGGAGCCTTGATTTCCCAAGCTCTGGGTCCGAGCGGCACTAGCAAACTGATCTTCCTCAACTTCCTCCCTCCGCCTCAAATTCGCCGCAAACCTCTTTCCAAGGCAGGGACGTCGGTTAACGTACAGGTGTCCTAGAATACCTCCTCCTCCTCCTCCCCTTCCCTCTGCACAGCTTCAAGACAGCCCTGACTGCCTCAGATGAAGCACCTGAGAGCTGATGCACCGCCTTGCACTAGTCCAGGACCCAGGACCACTGCCAAAGAGACCGAAAAACATTTGAGAAACGGACCGGGGCCTTTGTAGATCGACGGAGAGAGAAAGGCCTCCGTTTCTGCATCTGTGTCCCGTCTCCTCCTCCATCGCTGTGGGACATGGATGTTTCAGAGTGTCCACCGATCGTTCCAGAACTAAGATCACCACCAATGGTCAGTGCTGACAAGGCAATCGACCACACTGACCATTTTTGGTGGCTCTTCAAAACTGGCAATGATGTGTCAGAGCTCTTGTCACCGCCTCCACACTTTTACCTGGCTCAACACCCCTAGGTCCGGGCACCGCTTGCTTTTCAGGCCATGTGTCAGCTTTCGTACTGCTATTGGCATTGCGCCTGCTCCCACAATCGCTGTGAGCATGTTGAGGGTGGAATTCCAGCGTGTCCTCATCAACAATGAGATGGTTGCAGGGAAGCCCGACCTGAATGCTGCAACGCAGCCAGGTGGGACGAAAGCAGGGTGCGAACAAGGAGTAGTGAGATCTGGGAGGGCGGAAGTGGCGAACTCAGACCTCGAGCCTTCCTCAGCAAGCAGTCCAGAACCCTTGTAGCGCTTTAGAATTTTCTGGACGACGATTCAAGACATGTGCCAGGCAAGGGGATGTGCTCCATCTACCCGATCTTAAGGCGGCCCAGCAGATTTCGGCCGCGTTATCGCACAATACCATGCCCTGGCACAAGCTTCTTGTCACCGCAGCCAGCAGCTCGGTACAGTTGCGGAGAGCCACCACAGCCTCCTGACCTTTGTGTGTACCGGTCTCCAAACAGATTCATTTCAACACGTGCCCTATATTTTCTCTGGTGCCCAATGATCCACCCAAACAGAGGACTTGGGGGAAAAGCCCTGTACCATCCCTGCGGTTTTTGAAGAGCGTGCGCCGAGCTGAGAGCCACCGTGACCAGAGACAATCCACCCAGCGCACCCAGTGAGCTTCACAGATGATATAGCGCCTTGGCCGAGCATACTAGCCATGTGTCGGGGGGAATGGATTTTTCGGACACAGATAAACAACGCGCTTGAAATTTTAGATGACACGGGGCCCCAGGGCAGGAGGCTTTTCTGGAAAAGAAATCCTCTCGAAAATCGGGTATGGGCAGGCAGGGCCTGACGGGCGGAACCCTCTGTCCACCAGACGGAAAAGGGCAACTTTTCCAGGCCAAAAAGCCTGGCAACCCGACATTCAGGCTTTTTGGCTTGGATGGTTTGGGGTTTAAAGTTTTTCTCTCCCCAAAACCCTGGAAGACGAAGGCTGGCTGCTAGACTGGCCCCTGTAGGCTGCAGTCTCAAACGGGGGAAAGGGAGAAGGGGTAGATGGCTCTGGTGTGCGGGGTTTACCGGGCACGGTGGGGGCTGAAGCAAAGCGCCCCCTGATCAACCTGAGAACAGGGGGCACTGGGGAAGCTTTGGGGTTGAGGAGGAGAGGGGGAGACAGAGGGGGGGAACAGTGGGGAGCCCGGCTCGGTCTGCCTTTTTGGCCCAAAGTTTTTCCTCCATTTTAAACCATCATTCGCTGCATGTACTAACAGTTGGGGTGGTTAAACACTAAGATTTTGCCTCAACTTAGCTTTAGGGCAAAGGCGTCTAGAAAACGCTGGGTAAATCAAGGCCCAAAAAGGCCCAGGCTTGAGGGGTCCGGGGCCTTTTTGACCAAAAGCGAGGAGGGGGGTTTTCCGCTGACCGGGCGGGCGGAATCATATCGCGGACTTCGCGACCGCCCTCTCCCTTTTTGAGGCGGGACCCTATTGACACTACCCCATCGTCTTCCCCCTCGTCCATTTAAAAAGCTCGCAAGCAATTTTTGCGGGAAAAAACCACATGGATCCCAAAATCGTCATCACCATCATCATCAAAAACAGGTGACTTGGTCGTCTTTGCTTCTGCATCAAAGCTGCGGGCTAACAACAAGGGACTGCAAGGGTTCCCCGCCCGGGGTTTTTCGATTGACCGCTTCCTTTCCTCCCCTATGGGATCATAACTGGCGTCAAGCAGACAAAATCATTCTCTGGCCTCTTATTCTATTAACATGCCTTCTGACCCCAAACGCATTTGTCATCAAGAGGTTTTCAGAAAATGGATTACCACAGTGGTGGGTACACGATTTGACATTTGGCAGCCTTCGCTTCATTTTTGGGACGGATGCTGATGATGCTGTTTGACGACATTTGTGGCCGTGTACGGGGAGGACGGGGAGTAAGACTGCGGAATGCAGGTGCATTAAACCACTGAAGACAGATTGGCACGCTGTTCGTTATTGAATCACAGGGCCCTGACCCAGCGATGACAGGCCTGAGGGTTTCCTGCAACTGACGATCCGCTGGCATGCTGTTGTCGCCAGCACTGGAAGGAGCACCTTCTCTCGAAACCCCTACCTCCATGTTTCCCACCCCCCTCTTTTCTCGCTTACCACCTGAATTCGCTCCATGTTCGAAAGATAAAAAATTTGAGAAAGGGTAAGGAAAGTTTTTGAAGTCTCTTATTAAAAGACGGCAAATCACAGCTATTTCTCAAATCCCTCAAATCAAAACAAAATGTTGCTGGATTGAAATTTAAGTGCTAGGTACCTCTATCAACAAAGCTTACTGACCAAAAGTGGAAAAAAAACACCTGTCTGAAATGTAAACGATAATAAACGGTTTTTTTGCACCTATCACTCTTCACCTTGTGACTCACAAAAGTGCTTATTCAAATTTAACTGCAAAGTAGCTCTATCAACAAAGGGCTTGACTGACCAAAAGTGACAAAAAGACACCTGACAGAAATGTATACGGAATAGAAAAGAAGTAGTATTTTTTGTCACCTATCTGTGACACCTTTTGTGACACAAAGTTGCTGGATTCTAATTTAACTGCAAGTTGCTCTATCAACAAAGCTGCCTGCGCCAAAGTTAAAAAAAACACGTATCTTGAAATGTATAGGAAATGAAAAGTATTGTTTGGCACCTATCAATTCACCTGTGTTGACTAACAAAATTGCAGTATTTCAAATATAACTGCAAATAGCTCTATCAACAAAGTTGACTGACCAAAAGTGAAAAAAACACCTGTCTGAAACATGTTATACGGGATAATAAACGTAATTTTGGCACCTATCAAAGTCACCTGTTGTGACTACAAAAGTGGATGTATTCAAATTTAACTCGAAAGTAGCTCTAATCAACAAAGCTGACTGACCAAAAGTGAAAAAACACCTGTCTTAAATTATACGAAATAACGTGTTATTTTGGCACGCTATCAATTTCCCTGTTGTGACTACAAAATTGCTGTAATTCAATTTAAGTGCTAGGTACTTCCATCAACAAAGCTGACTGAACAAAAGTGAAAAAAACAACTGTTCTTACATTATACGGATAATATAAGTATTTTTGGGCACCTATCATACACCTCTGGAGACCTACCAAAGTTGCTGGATTCAAATTTAACTGCAAAGTAGCTCTATCAACAAAGCTTACTGACCAAAATGAAAAAAACACCTATCTGAAATTGTAATACGGATAAAAAACGTAATTTTTTGGCACATCAAATCACTGTGGTGAATACAAAATTCTGTATTAAAAATAGTGCTAGTGTACCTCTAACAACAAAGCTTGACTGACCAAAAGTAAAAAAAACACCTGTCTGAAATGTTTACGGAATAATAACTGTATTTTTTTGTGCAACTATCAATTCACCTTGGGTGACTACAAAATGCTGTATTCAAATTTAAGTGCTAGGTACGACTATCAACAAAGCTGACTGACCAAAAATTGAAAAAACACCTGTCTGAAATGTATACGGAAAAATAGAACGGTGCTTTTTGGGCACCTATAGCAATTCACCTGTGGTGACTACAAAATTGCTGAAATTTCAAATTTACTTGCAAAGTCGCTCTATCAATAAAGCTTTGACTGACCAAAATGAAAAAAACAGCCTGTCTGAATGTAAAAAGCAGATTATAAATGGTATTTATTGCACCTATCAGTACACCTTGTGGTGACTACAAGTTGCTGATCAATTTAACTGCAAGGTGGCTCTACAGCAAAGACTGTGCCCAGCGCCAAAGTGAAAAAAAACACGTATCTGAAAATGTATACAGGATAATAAAAGTTATTCTTTGGCACCGATCAATTCACTGTGGTGTCTACAAAATTGCTGTAATCAATTTAAGTTCTAGTCCCTCTTATCAAACAACGTTTGCTGCCAAAAGTGAAAAAAACACCTTCTTAAATGTATACAGATAATAAACGGTATTTTTGGCACCTATCAATTCACCTGTGAGACTACAAAATTGCAGTATTCAAATTTAAAACTGAGCAAAGTAGCTCTATCAACAAAGCTGATTGACCAAAAATGAAAAAAACCACTTGGTCTGTAATTATACAGAGTAATAACGGTATTTTGGGCACCTATCATTCACCGTGGTGAATACTAAATTTGCTGTATTCAAATTTAAGGCTAGTACTGTCCTATCAACAAAGCTTTACTGGACCCAAAGTGAAAAAACACTTCTGAATTGTATAACGGATATAAACGGAATTTTTGGCACCTATCAATTCACCTGTGTACTACAAAATTTGCTGTATTCAAATTTAACTGCAAAGTACTTCTATCAATAAACTTGATCTGACCAATAGTGAAAAAAACAATCACTGTCTCTAAATGTATAACAATAATAAATGGTATTTTTGGCACCTATTCAGTACACACTGTGTGACTACAAGTTGCCTGATTCAAATTTAACTGCAAGGATGCTCTAGCACAAAGCTGGCCAGCGCCAAAGTGAAAAAAACACTGTATCTGAAATGTAACGGATAATAAAAGGTATCTTTTGGCACCTATCAATTCACCTGTGGTGACTACAAATATGCTGATCTAATTAAGTTCTAGGTCACCTCCTATCAACAACGTTTGACTGACCAAAAGTGAAAAAAACACTGCAAAATGTATACGAAAAATAAACTTATTTTTGGCACCTGATCATTCACCTGTGGGTACTACAAATATTGCTGTATCAGAATTTGAACTGTCAAATAGCTCTATCAACAAAAGCTTGATTGACCAAAAGTGAATAAAAACACTGCCTATAATGTAACGATATACACTGTATTTTGGCACCATCAATTCACCGTTGTGATACAAAATTGGCTGTATTCATATTTTACTGCAAAGTAGCCTATCAACAAACTGAACTGACCAAAAGTGAAAAAAACACTTGTCTGAATTTATACGATAATATACGAATTGTGGCACAATAGTGCAATTCACCTATGTGACTACAAAATTGCTGGTATTCAAATTTAACTGCCAAGTAGCTTATCAACAAAGCCTTGACTGACCAAAAGTGAAAGAAAACACCTTCTGGAAGATGTATACGCATAATAAAACTGTATTTTTGCACCTACAATTCACCTTTGATTGCCTACAAAATGCCTGGTAATTAAATTTAACTACAAAGTAGCTCTATCAACAAAGCTGAAACTGACCAAAATGAAAAAAACACATGTCCTGAAATGTTATACCGGATAATAAACGTATTTTTGGCACCTATCAAGTTCACCTTTGTGACTACAAAATTGCTTGTATTAAATTTAAGTGCCAGGTACCACTAACAACAAAGCTTGACTGACCAAAGTGAAAAAAACGCCTTCTGAAATTGTTTCCATGATAATAAAGGTAATTTTTTGCAACCTATCATTCACCTGTGTGAATCTACGAACGTTGCTGTTTCAAATTTAACTGCAAGTGGCCTCAACAAAGCGGCCTGCGCCCAAGTGAAAAAAACACGTATCTGAAATATAGCGATAATAAAGAGGTAATTTTTTGGAGCACCTATCAACTGTGGTGACACAAAAATGGCTGATTCAAAATTTAACTGCCAAGGTGGGCTAATATCACATAGCTGGACTGGGCAAAAATTGAAAAGAACACCTATCTGAAATGTAATACTGATAATAAAAGTGGATTTTGCACCTAACAAATAGACCTGCAGTTTCTAGAAAAGATCTTAATCCTAATTGAAGCAATGCAATGTCTATACAAAGTATTGCCTGTACAATTTCCAGTATCGCTTTATAGAGCTTGTCTTTGGTTCGCCCCCCGGTCCCCCCCCCGCTCCACCCCCCGTTCCCCTGCCCGGTGACTTTACTGCGGTAGATGCTCCTTTATAAAATTCTCTGCCTAATACCAAAAATCTGGAAATCTCTGATCTAAACTAAGTCAAGGATCAAGCCAAAAGTAGAGCTGTCTCTGGAAAAAAATAAATAATTTCCACTGACTGTATTTGCTGACTGTATTGGACAGAGGCAGAGCGCACGTCCCTAACTGCTTATGAGACCGCTGAACACACACTAACATACAGGAAGGGCTGTTCGAGGTAATAACAGGGTCATGTGATTTTCCAGCCATCGTCAACCATACACCTCCCAGTCATGACTTTCGTCACACACATCGCACCCTGCCTAGTTCTGTAAGCTGATTTGCTGGCCGCCAAAATGACAGGAAGTGCTGAAAATGGCTTGATATTAATAGATTATGCACAGATTTTTAACCTAAATTATCTCGTGATCGACAAAATCCGATCAACATAAATACCGTGCCGATTTCAACTTTGTCGATAATAATCGCTCAACACTATTCAATACCATGACATTGCTCAAAATAACATATGATGTTCTTCAAAGGATGGCCTTGCCTCTGTGTGCCTATACTTTAGGATACGCTGAAAGTTCCTGTTTAAGGTAAATGTTTGGAAATATATTCTCTAGAGAGAAATGTCTAGCTTATAAAGTCGTTTAATTATAGCAACTTCAACACAAAGTTAAATAGAAAGTTTATTTAGCTCATTTTGTGAGTTGTGACAACAATTATGTACAAATAGAGAAGGAGGGGAAGGGTTAGGTAGAGTAGATGCACTTATAATACGAGTTAATAGCCATTTGGAGATAGTGATTGGTGACTGGACTCCCGCATTGCCATATCTATAGCATAGCAAACAATGATAGCAACCACCTGTTATTAAATTAGGAGGAAGTAGATGTCTTAAACAATCAATGAGATTTTAAAGGAAAGTCTTCAGTCTTGTTTAAAGGCATTGTGGAATTTTGATTTTTCAATGTAGCTAAATGTAAATGAATAATAATAGTGTATTAATTTAATAAACATGACCTCCAATATTCAAATACTATTGGAACTTTGAGAGAGAAATTACACTAAAGACAATTCCTAGAAATAAAAATAATGTATTTCCTGTCTTCTCAAATTTTTTTTTTTTATTAATATACACTTTCCAATTATGTCCTCAAAAACTGTAAAAAAGAAACATTAATGAGCTTGTGGTTAATCTCATGGTTGTCAACCTCTATTTTTATGCATAAGAGTTCCAGATTTCAAAAATAATAGAGCGCAACAATTGCTCCTCTAAAATTATTGCTCATGTTTTTCCTCCTTGACATAGTGTTTAAACATGCCAGATGCCAATGCTCCTGCTTTTCTAAAGGTAGTCACATTTGCTGATGATCAATTAATCAAGAGTAGTTGCTGCTCTAGGCTAATACTAACTTTTTTAAATGTCCGTATAAGTTAACTTTTTCATCTATCGAGATTTGTAATGGCTCAGTTTTTGGATGAGCAATAGTTTTTATTGGTACCATTTTGATGTGTATGCAACTTTTTGTTCACTTTTTATTCTATATTTTATTCTATATTGTCTCGGAGGTGAGATAAGCAAAAACGGCAATTTTTAATAAAACCATTTATTTTTTTCAAAGTATTTTTTAGTCCTGTTGAAGGACTTGAACATGTGGTTGCTAGATTTGTAATACTATATAATGCTGTATTTTGTATTGCAGTACATAGTCAGTTTAGTCATCTACTGCTACACCCTATCCCATCAGGCAGCAAAAGGGGGGGGGGGATGATCCCTTTACTAAAAACATAAATGCTGTGGTCATGCTGATGTGGCATCTTACCGGTTAAATGGCCAGGATCATCTGATCCCAACCACTAACGGCACTAGCAGCTGGCATCTGCTGATTATGGGGTGGACTCAGTGGTTGATCCCATACATGTACGTAATTTTGAATTAGGGGTTAGATGTACAATAACAAGTTATAATTTGTCACATGGTGTTGTTCATCTGAGATTGTTTTTACATAATTTTAAGACCTTTTAAGGACCAGACATTTTTGGCATCATTTGCTGATATGTAAAACCATCAACTTTAAAGATGGTGAACTTTCTTTTGTTTTTAAAAACTAAGTCACATATCAAAACCTAACAGTGTAAGCTGTTAAATAACATTGTTCAACCATTTATACAAAAAAATAGGGTCAGGGCGGGCAGGAAGTTTTTTGGCAGTTTTCAGTAAAACTGAAAATTACACTGTGTTCCAAATTATTATGCAAAAAGTGTTTAGGAGTGATAAGGTAAGAATTTTTTTGTTTGTGAGTTAAACTCATTGATGGGGATGTGTGTCATGGCTCTTTATATCACTGAAAGTATTTGCAGACACCTGTGCTAATTAGTTTGGCAGGTGTGTCCAATTAAAGGCAAGACTACTTAAGAAGGCTGTCCCACATTATTAAGCAGCCTATATTTTCAGCCAAAATGGGAAAGAAAAAGGATGCGTCGGCTGCTGAGAAGCAACAAATTGTGGAGTGTTTAGGTCAAGGCATGACTACAATCAACATTGCCAAGACACTTCATCGTGATCATCGCACAATCAAGAAGTATGTAGCTGATTCACAGCACACACGTGTGCGTTCTGATAAGGGAAAATTGAGGACTCTTTCCAACAGGCAATTACGTCATGTTAAAAGAGCAGCTGCAAAAATGCCTTGTCATAGCAGCAGACAAGTTTTTGAAGCTGCTGGTGCCTCCAACATCCCCCGAACAACAAGATGCAGGGTCCTTCAGAGGTTTGCAGCTGTGCGTAAGCCATCCTGTCGACCTCCTCTATGAACTGCACACAAGCAGAAACGGCTCCAGTGGGCCAAACAATACATGAAGACTGACTTCAAAACTGTTTTGTTCACCGATGAGTGCTGTGCAACACTCGATGGTCCAGGTGGATGGAGTGGAGGATGGCTGGTTGATGGACACCCCATGCAAACACGGCTACGTCGCCAACAAGGAGGAGGTAGAGTAATGTTTTGGGCTGGAATCATGGGGAGAGAGATTGTCTGCCCCTTTAGGATCCCTGAAGGTGTAAAGATGAACTCCAAAATGTATGTGGAGTTTCTCAAACAGCACTTCCTGCCATGGTTCAAGAAGAAGAACCGTGCATTCCGCAGCAAGATCATTTTCATGCATGATAATGCACCGTCTCATGCTGCAAATAACACATTTGCATCTCTGGCTGCTAAGGCCATAAAAGCGGACAAACTTATGGTGTGGCCCCCATGATCCCCTGACCTCAACCCCATTGAGAACCTCTGGAGCATCATCAAAAGTAGTGTCTATGATGGCGGGAGGCAGTTCACATCTAAGCAACAGCTCTGGGAGGGTATTCTGTCCTCATGCAAAACAATTAAAGCAGAAACCATCCAAAACCTGACAAATTCAATGGACGAGAGAGTTCAGAAGCTCATTTCGAACAAGGGGTCCTATGTGCACATGTAACATCACCTCAAATAAAGTTTTGACTTGAAAACTGTTTGATTTCATTTTGTAATAACCTGCTAATGCTTATAATTTCACAAATGACCATTTTTTTGTTCGTTATAAAAAGGAAAAGGTTGAAAACTCTGCTGTGCATAATAATTTAGAACATGCATTTTGAGTTTGTTTTTGTATAAAATATACTGTTATCATAGGCAGTTTTTTCAAAATCCTTTCAATTATACTCTAATAGTTGATGACTGGAAAATTACAATGACTGCAATTCATATAGGTTATTTTGGAAAATAAGAGAAAATATTATTTACATAATAATTTGGAACACAGTGTATACATCTTCAGAAACCCCACCCTTCTCATAGACACCTCTCACATAGACACTCTCCTAGCTCTAAAAGTGGAATTTTCCCAGCCTAAATCCATCTAATTACATATATACAATGATTACTAAACTCATGTTCCCCTTCACCTAGTACTACGGGGCTTTCATCAAAACCGCACCCAAAAAAACTGCATGAGTGTTATTTGCAGTGATTTCCAATGTGTTAAATGGCTATGCTTTTTTTTATCTTTCACTTGTAAAAACCACATGTATAAATGCATGTAGTTTTTCCGGGTGTGATGCAGTTTTTAACTGTAACATGTGAATACACTCTAAGACCAGATTAACATGTGGCAGGATTCCAAGTTCTTTCTGAACATGAATTTAACCTCATTTTAGGACATATTTTAGCCACATGGAACTTATTTGTAACCCAGCTCCCAATGCATTTTCTGAGCTTAATATCGTGAGTTTTCACAAATTGAACGTGATTTTTATTTTTCAACTTATATTCTATAGATGAATAGTCTCAGGATCACAAATGGAACACTTCTGACACAATTTTGCATGTGCATTATTTTGTGCAAAATGTGTTTATACATAAAAATACATGCAAACAACAGCGTGTAGACCCAGCTTAACTTTGCTAAATGGGTACGTTTTTACATGTGCAAATCCTAATAAACAACCAATTACAACCCTACAATTCAATGGAGAGTGGCTGCTTAGCATTAGATGTGGTTTCACATGTGTTTTTTGTGCTTGAGATGCATTTAAAATACACCCCAGTTCTAGTTCTACAGTTAGATAGCATGCACTCTGACTTCCACTGGCCCACATGGGGGCAGGAGAAACCAGTGGACCCATGGAAATGGTGGACCCTTGGCATGGGAGACCTGAGGCTGCTTTTCAGGGAAAAAGTCAGAGAAAAAGATTCAGAAAGCAAGAATCATGTGCAGTATGTGCACTATGAGCAGTCATGCACAGTAGCTGTAGGATGGGCCCAAAAAAATCAACTCCACTAGTGGGCCCAGCAGGTCCAGACTGGGAATCTGCCCAGTGAGCCATGTTCACACGGGGCCTCTTAGTCCGCTGGCGCTGCTCCTTCCTAGTTCATTTAATGTGAGCAGTGCCGCTGCTTAGGGGTGCCGCGACAGGCTGCTTCATGCCTTGGTACTGACAACATCAGGACTCAGCACAATATCCTGACTCCTCATGCTGTCAATACCAACACCAATAAAGAGAGGCCTATGGCTGTGACCGTGGTGTTCCACAGTGGCTGTTGCTCACCATGTCATTAGAAGGCAAAGGCAGAGGAAGCACTGTCTGCATTTACATTTAAAGTCATTTTCTTCCAAGCATGCAATTAACTAGTGGGAAAGAGGAGGGTGGAGACTAAGCAGGTCAGGATAGAACACAGAAGAGTGATGACTGTCTGGGTATGCCTCCCCAGTCATCCAGCCCCACCCACTGCAGGCAGAAAGCTGATGTGCTTGGAGTACATTAGATTCTGCCTACAGCAGATGCCGGCTCCTGCAGCTACTTCTCCAGGCCTTACAAGGTGGTAAGTAGGTTTTTAATTTACTACCCACCCACCTGGAGCCTTGCCTGCTTAATTACCTACCCCCCTGGGACCTTGCCTACCTACCTACCCACTTGGAGCTTTGCCTGACTAATTAATTGCCCACCTGGGGCCTTGCCTGCCTACCTACCTACCCACCTGGAGTCTTGCCTGCCTAATTAATTACCCACCTAGGACCTTGCCTTCCAACCTAATTACCCAGCTGGGGCCTGGCCTTCATATCTGCCTCTTTTGGGCCTTGCAAGCATACCTACCTACATTAGTGGGGCCATGCCTGCATACGTACTTTACTGGGTCCTTGCCTGCCTATTTACCCACCTGGGGCCTTGCCTGCATACCTATCTATCCACCTTGGGCCTTGTCTGCCTATCTATCTCCTTTGGACCTTGCCAGCCTACCTTCATGGGGCCTTGCCTACTTACCTACTTGGGTCTTTCCTGCCTACTTACCTACACACCTGGGGTCTTGCCTGCCTACCTACCTATCCATATGGGGCCTATCCTGCCTACATACATTACTTGGACCTTGCATTCATATCTAGCTAGCCACCTGGGTCCTTGCCTGCCTACTTACCTTTCTTGGGTCTTGCCTGCCTACCGACCTCCATTGGGCCTCTCCAACTTGCCTACGTACCTTACTGGGGATGATTCTTTGATGTACAAAAGATTCGTTCGACTACTTTAGACCAGCATTTGAAACTTTTCTTTAATAAAATGGTCAATGAGGGATATTTTTGGAGAGTGTTTATTTAAATAACGTTGTTTTTTTTTGCTTCAGTGGTTTTTTTTCATCACTTTTTTCCAGTGTTAGTAGTGTCTGACAGACACCTCCCCATTAATAGCGCTGGGGCTTGATGTCAGTCAGCTTTTTTTTTTTTGACAACCCAAGACTGACAGTAACCCCCTTTCACTGCTATCCCAGTACCCAGTGCACCAGGGGTACTGTGAAGAGCCAGATTACCACCTGAAGCAGACCCTCTAATGTGATGATCAGCTTCTGGCGTGGCTGCAGGCTAGTATTTTTAGAATAGGAAGAGACCAGTATCCATTGACCTCCCTATCCTGATGTATCAGGCTGCAGATGTTGGTTTTACCTTGGATGGTTATGAAAAAAAGGGCGGGATTCTATGTCATTTTTTTATTTATTAAAAATCAATAAATAACCAAAAGAAAAAAGCAACATGGGGTCCCCCTCTTTTTTCATAACCAGCTGAAGTAAAACAGGCAGCTGCAGTCTGATAGTATGAGGATGGGGTGTTCCATGAATATTGATCCCTTCCCATCCTAAAATTACCAGCCTGCAGTCACCACAGAAGTGGACCATGACATTAGAGGTTCTGCTTCAGATGGTAACCTGGCTCTTCTCAATACTTCGGGTTTGTTGGGTACTGGCGTAACAGTGAAAAAAAACACCACTGACCGACACCAAGCCCCAATATCTGTCAGACACCTCTATTACTAACACTGGAAAAAAGTGATAAAAAAAACAAGAAACACAAAAAACACACTATATGTAAATAAACACTCCCCAACAACATCCCTCATTGACCATTTTATTAAAGAAATGGATCCAACGCCGGTCCAATGTACTCGGTCTGATGTAGTCCAATAACGCTGATGTAGTCCAAAGGGGAAACCTATTTAAAAATAGAAACAATACAGAAAAAAACATGACAGCATGAGTGTGCTGAACTCCATCTTCTACACCCCTTTAAGATCATGGTTGGTGCTGATCTTCTTGGTGTGCAGAGGACAGAGTTTACAATATTATTTTGGGGGGTTACAAACTACAGCTGCAGCACAATACTCAAGGGGTTGTTTCTCTGTCCCCCCACTTGTGCCTACAAGCTGTTGCCCGTACCACCCCGACTGCCCCTACCATCCCACTGTGCTATGCGGCCTAGTGCCAATACAAGATACAACCCCCATTTATCACCCCATAACCCTTCAGATCCACTTATCACTCTAAGGGGAATTTGTACAGAGGTATTAAAGGGAAAGATAGGGAGATGGTGGAAAATTGAGGATTCTAAGATATCCATGTAGCAAATTCTCCAAGGACTAAATGTGACCTGGAGAGGTCATCATGGTGTTCTCAACTGGAGAAGAAAATAAAATACAACAACTCTTATCAGATAAGACGTCTCGTGTGAGTCCCTGAATGTCAGGGGTTATTTTGCTTCTGTCGGATCAGTGGTGTATTCACTATCATGTCATGGTGACAAGACCACCGGTGATTATTATTATTATTATTATTATTATTTATTTTAAAGCACCATTGATTCCAGGGCGCTGTACATTCGAGGGGGTTACATACATAACATAAGTCAAACAAGTTTGCCAGTGATCTGACCACTATATGGTCTCTGTATATCGGTATTATAGGTTACATTGGTGCTTGTATAATGGCAGCATACCCTTGTCCCTGATTGTAAAGCAAGTGCACATCTGTCCCTTATTCTAAGATTATGGGCCACAAAAGAAAAGTGTCTAGGTCTAAAACTCACTTTGTTTCCTATTATAACCAATCAGAGAGCCCCTTTCATTTCATTTAGTGCTCTGGAAAAAAGAGAGAGGCTCTCTGATTGGTTGCTGTAGGAAACAATGTGAGTTTTAGACCTGAACACTTTTCATACATGTGGCCCTAGGTGTTTCTCTGTGCCATTTTACTTTTTTTGCTTGTGTTTATAGTGTTGTTTATTTTAGAAAGTGGTGAGTTGTCTGATCAAGGGAAAATTTGGAGATGGATATTGTATGTAGGCTGGTGGGGATTTTGTGCCAGGGCTGCTTTTTAGTGCTAGTCCGGCCCTGGGCCCCGGCACCCCAGTGGTGTCTATACGTCTACTGTTCACATCTGGAAGAGTGTTCTATTTGCATTTTGTATAGCAATTAGTTTAATCTGCTACAAGAAATTGTTAGAATATAAACCAAACTGTGTCTCTCTGTGTTTCTCCCCCAGCACAGAATCAGGTGTCTCTCTCTCCCCCCACTACAACATCAGGTGTTTGTCCCTCCCCCAGCACAGTATCAGGTGTCTCTCTTCCCCCCAGCACACCATCAGGTGTCTCTCTCCCCCGAGCACAGCATCAGGTGTCTCTTTCTCCAGCACAGCACAGCATCGGGTATCTCTGTCTCTTGTCCCAGCACAGCATCAGGTGTTTCTCTCTCCATTCCAGCACACAATCAGGTGTCTTTCTCTCATCCCAGCACAGCATCAAGTGTCTCTCTCTGTCACAGCACAGCATCAGGTGTCTCTCCCCCCCAGCACCGCATCAGGTGTCTCTCTCTCCTCCCCAGCACAGCATCAGGTGTCTCTCTCTGCCCCAGCACTGCATCATGTCTCTCTCTCCATCCCAGCACAGCATCAGGTGTCTCCCCCCAGCACAGCATCAGGTCTTTCTCTCTCTGTCACAGTACAGCATCAGGTCTCTTTCCCCATCCCAGCACAGCATGAGGTGTACCTCTCTCTCCCCAGCACAGTAGCACTTCTCTCTCTTCCCCCCAGCACAGCATCAGGTTTCTCTCTCTCTCTCTCTCCCCCAGCACAACATCAGGTGTCTCTCTCTCTCTCTCCCTCCAGCACAGCATCAGGTGTCTCTCTCTCTCCATCCCAGCACAGCAACAGGTGTCTCTGTCTCTCCCCCCAGCACAGCATCAGATCTCTCTCTTCCCCTCAGCACAGCATCAGGGGTCTTTCTCTCCTCCAAGCACAGCATCAGGTCTCTCTCTCTCCATTCCAGCACAGCATCAGATGTTTCTCTTTATATCCCAGCACAGCATTAGGTCTCTCTCTCTTCCCCAGAACAGCATCAGGTCTCTCAGCTCCCAGTCCTGCCATTAACTATACTAGGCTGCTGGCCGCCTACAAGATGTCAGTAGTTTGTCCAGATGTAAATGCTGTGATGTAGGTGTTCTTGGCAGTGTTTAGGGACATGGCCTCCTATGGTGTCATGTTTGGGTGTGGCTAGAGTCTAGGGAGGGTCCACTGTACTGCTATGCCCAGAGGCCCATAATTCTGTTCAGACAACTCTGCCCCCAGCACAGCATTGGGTCTTTCTCTCTCCGTCCTAGCACAGCATCAGGTCTCTCTCTTGTCCCAGCCCAGCACCAACACACTGTGCATGCTCCCGACACCGATCTGGGCTGGACTACACGTCATACAACAGGCCCATAGCCACTGACAGAGTAGGTGGGCGGAATCCAACCTGGGCACTCACATGGCTGGTATGCAGAGACAAAGATCACCTGTTCTACTAAGCCATATCACTTTGCTAATGGTATCCTAGGACAAACTAACTTCTATTTATGCTACCCACATTTTAAAATATGATGTTTGTAGTGAGACAACCCTTTTAACTAACTCTTCCTGAATCTTTCCTTAGACCTCTCCCTAACACTAACCCTAACATCAGACCCCACTGATCCTTCACTGTCCCTGAAACTAAGCCAAAAGATAATTCTTGGCTACAACTAAGGCCTGGTTCACACCTGCGTCAGAGGTTCAGTTCTTTTACAATGGACAGCATTGCTGCCTGACAGACCCCATTGACAACAATGGGACAGTTGAAAATTAGTGCAGCCTGCTGCAATTTTTTTTAGTTATTCTCAAATGAACTTGCAATGTAGGTTCTGTACGGAACCTTGAACATTGATGTAAACCAAGCCTGACCCTGACACAAACACGAAGACTTTAGGACTCAGAATATAGTAACAAATAATACACTGAGAAACTAAGACACACAAGGACTACAAAAAATTAATTAGGCATAGACTAGTCTACAGAGGAGCATGGGAATCCTTTGGTGGGTCTCTGGGCATCAAGGTCTATGGCATCTTTTCAGGGATAAAGACAAAGAAAGAGAGGCAAAAAGAAAGAGGCAGAGTGCAAGAGTCATGTACAGTTTGTGCAGCCAAGTAAAGAAGCTGTCGAATCGGCCTCAAGAATCAAATTTAGTGTTGGACTCCATGTATCAGCTTCACTGATGGACCCCAGGCACCCCAGTTCAACACTGAATCAGATTAACTCACACAGAGAAAGACTAGGACAAAGCAGAGCAAGAAATACAAACATAATATAGGAGTCTAGAACTCTAGATAACTAGAACACTTAGCAGATTACTAGACACAATCCCTTTGGTTAGAACAATATAATTAGAACAAGTATAGCATGGGCTAGATATACAGATAAATATACCAGACAAAACACAAGAAACAAAAAAACAGAGCTTCACTATCAACAAGAACCCTGTGTAGCCGAAACCAGGAATCTTATAGAAAGAGGCTGACAACCAATCACTTCCCTCTTCAGGAGCTAATGCTGCACAGTGTGGTCATTTGAACTGCTCAGAACATGAGGTGCTGCCATGGAACCACTCACAACCAAACACACAAAGAAAATATAAAATAGCAGTACACTACTTACTTGCTATATGCCTCTCATTTATTTATTTTTTATTTGGACCTCGCATTGCCCACCACACAGTGGGTGGTGTCAAAAGGTTGTGTATTAAATAAAATTCAATAAAACATGTATCTAACAGATAAGCAGCAGTACAAAGCCTATGTCCAAGCTGACCCAGAGCATCACAGCCAACAATGAGCTGCTCAGAACCGCCAGCAAACTGAAGCATAAATGCAGTTTTAGTGAGACAGACAAGCAACAGAGACTCAAGTCCAATCTCCAGGCTGACTAAGGATGATACGCAAAAATGTTCAGCACCTAAATAAAACTTTCATCATTTATTTGTAATCAATTAAAACACTTTTGTCATTAAAACAATCTAAATGCTGACACATTTTGAGCACACGTGCTCTTAGCCATAGCATGCGTAAATCAAAAATTACCAACCGATAGAAAGTGTCAAGCAAATTACTTCCGTGTGCTCAAAATGTGTCAGCATTTACATTGTTTTTATGGACAAATATTTTTTTAAATGGATTGATAATAAGTTATGCAAGTTTATTCAGTTGCTGAACCCTTTTGTGTCTGTGTTCAAATGTTGTTGCCATCAGCAATCCACTGATTTGGCGCATGCACCATCCTGCACACTTTCCATTTGGGATTAACTGCAGGTTTGCTGATTATGAACTTTGTTTTCTAACAAGCTACTCCATGGGCTGCTATGTGTAATACTACAATTTAAAATCTCAAAATTGTAAATCTTGGAAAAACAATGCAAACACTTAAGTACAAAGTAACCTAAATAGAGAACTAAAGAGCCATGTGAATCCATGTAATTCTAAGTGTAATATGAAATGCATATAGTACTGTGGTTTATGTTATGTTTGTTTGCCCTTTAGACTTTAACATACATTTTGGTTTTCTTGAGCAATAATTTTTTTAAAAATAGCAATAGTAATAAATTGTGCATTTTAGTGTTAATTATTATAATAGAAAATTGAATTTTATAATTCCTCAATTGACACCAAACCCTAAACGGTTCTTACATTTTATTGTCATCATGCAAACTGTATCTGTCTTGTAATTTCTTAATGGGTCCTAAACCCTAGAGGGCTCTAACAGTTTATAAACAGGCTTTTTCAGGTTTCACCAGATGAATAAGAGCAAGCATATAGATCCTGAGGCAGGTATGAGGAAATTACAATGAATCAACCCAAGTCGCATAAATATACAGCAAACATAATATTTTCTTTTGTCTATGGTATTTGAAGTTATATTACATGTGCTGTGTGTAAAGAACTGAAGAGCTACAAGTGGGAATCAAATGCAGAAAAGTAAATCCAGCTTCTCATAAAATATAGGATTGTTTTCTGATTTTCATAACAATGTACAAAACATTCACTGACACGGTGTTGGCAAACATGTTCCCTATCGTAGCGATCACGCTAAGTTATAATGTTGTTGTCGTGTGAAGCAGTTGATGGTTGGGGTGATATTTCCTCTTCTGACATCCAGGTGGTTTATGACAGCATTGGCTTTAGCTATACCCAAAACAGAGGAAACTATAGGTTGTTCAAAGTAGAGCTTCATGAGTGTGAACAGAACCTGAAATTTTAGGTTTTAAAGTTGTTCTCCTATGCAGACACTCTCGTCTCTAAATGAGGATCCTCTAGTCATCAGCTGTCTGCTACAGGTGAGGCAGCTGAAACCCCTGGTTCTCAACTGATGATATAAGGGTGCTTTCACACAATGTGTTTTTGATGTATTTTTTTTTTTTTTGCAGAAATGCACACCAAAAACGCACTGTGTGAAAGCACCCTAAGAATATATATTTTTACTCATATGAATTAATGTTACATAATAAATGGTTGCAATGAAGAGTGTTGTTAAGAGAGGGGCTCTTAACACATGACCCCTTTTTATGACATGCATGGACAAAATTGTCGGTCCCCTTCCATTAAAGAAAGAAAACCCCGCAATAGTCACTTAAATAACTTGAAACTGAGAAATATAGTAATAATAATTTTCAATTTTCTGAAAATCAACTAATGAAAATCATACTTCAGTGCAAACGGATATCCGGGTATCCGTCCAAGTCAGGACAAACACCGCTACGAGATCCAGAGACCGGTTATAATGAAACAGTAAGTTTATTACTTCCAATATTTAAAAAAAACACACTGGCAACAAACACCCACAAATGTGAAATGAAAATGAATGAAAATCATACATTGCTTTTACATTGTGGTTCAAATTAAGCATTTAAAAAAAAAAAAAAAACTAATGCAACTGACCTGGACAAAAATGCTGGTTTCCTTAACACAATATTTTGATCTTAACCTTTTGAGGCAATCACTGCATATAAATAATTTCTGTAACTCTCAATGAGATTTCTACACCTATTCACAGGTATTTGGTCCACTCCTCATAAAGAAATTGCTTCAGTTGTCTGAGGTGGGAAGTTGCCTTCTCCAGGTTGCAGGTTTCAACTCTTTCCAGAGATTTTCAATGGGATTTAGGGTTCATAGAAGCCATTTCAGAATAGTCCAATGCTTAGCTCTTTGGATGTTTTTAAGCTGTGTGTTTTGGGTCATTTTCCTGTTGACAGATCCATAACCTCATAACCTGCAACTGAGATCAAGCTTTCTGACATTGAGTCACTCCAGAATGTCTTAAAAGTCTTTAGATTTCATTATGCCCTGCATAAATTCAAGATACTATGTGCCAGATGCAGCAAAGCAGCCCCAAAATATTGTTTCACAGTAGATAAAATGTTCTTTTCTTTGTATGCTTCATTTTTTTATCTGTGAATATAGAGCTGTTGGGACTTACCAAAAAGTTCCAGTTTTGATTCATCTATCCAAAGAACATTCTCCCAGAAGCTTTATGGCTTTTCAATATGCATTTTGGCAAATTCCAAGCTCGCTTTTTTATGATTTGTTTCCTTCCCGTCATCTTCTATTAAGTCCACTTTGGCAAAGATGGCGATGAATGGTGCAAAACTGATGCATCTTGACCTTTCATCTCTTTGGAAGTTGTTCTGGACTTTTTGGAACATTGGCTACAGTCCCATAGACCTTAAACTTCTGAATACTATGTGCAACTGTAGTAAGAGGAACATCAAGAGGAGATGTAAGAGGAGATGGTCTTATAGCCTTTACCTTTAACATGTGTGTCTAAAATTTCCTTCTAATCTCCTGATAACGCTACTTAGCTTCTTTTGGTCAATGTTCAGTGTGATATATACCATTATACCAAAAAGCACAGTGACAACTTTTTAACTTGACTGATTACAAGTTTGAAGACACTTGTGACTCTTATTAAAGGACACACCTTAGATTAATATGTCCCTATGGTCAAACGATTGTCAATATTTTCCACCCCTGCCTGTTTCTTCTTTTTCTATTTACTGTGTTAAACTTAAGGGGTGACATGTATGTACGGGGCTGTACCAGTATTCTGGTGTCCTTTCAGCTCAAAAACTGTTACAGGCCTGCTCCCTAGAAGTATGAGCAGGCACACTCCAAAAGTAGGTGCATTTTGTGGCACCCGCAGCACTTTGTAAGGTATCCAAGATATAGGGGCGTTCTGGAGGCATGTCAAACCACAACCGTATGATTCTACACATTTATGACTGGAGGACGGCAAAACTAGGGGCATTACTTCTGGAACAGGTAGACCAAGTTTAAAGTTGTCTACCTGAGCCTGAGTTGTCATACTGGAACTAGACCCGCAACAGAACAGGTTCATACATTTTGGTGTATTCTACACTACTTTAAAGCTATTTAGAACCGGCCGCTATGTGCTTAGATCATAAATGTCATCCCAGGTGTTGCTTTTTCTATATTTCCATTTTTGAAGGGTTGCATTGGTGCTCAACTTCTTAGGTTTTTCTATACATTCCTTGTGACAGGGAAAACTTCTGTGACAATGGATTGGTTTAGATGTTCTGTGGTGAGAACTTGAATAAAGGTAAAGACAGGAGGTCACTGGGTGAGCAAGGTCTGAATTTCATGTTTGAACATTTAGAAAAGGGTTTTATTTGTGCTACATTCAGCAAGTCAGTTTTAAGTGTAACTGAACCTTCAGGTAATGTTTCAGGTTAAGTGATCATGCTTGTGTCCATGAGGGTTAGCAAAGTTTCTGCTCATTAAATGGGTTGCGTTTGACATTTTTCACCTTTTTTTCCTCTAAAGGCCGTGTTCACACGGCTTATTCAAGCCGTAATTGCGGGACAGATCCCGCCCGCAATATGGCTTGAATAAGGGGCGGGGGCGCGGCGGGGGAGCTGCCCGCCGAACCCAAAGACAATGCATTATTTACGGCGCGTACGCGCCGTAAATAATGTGCTTGTCACTTTCTCCCCCCGCGGCGGATTCGCCGAGCGGGGAGGAGCGACGGAATAGTTCTCATAGAGAACTGTGGATTACCGTAATGACAGGGACGGATTGGAGCCGTACTGAAGCGCAAATCCGGCGCGCAGTACGGCTCAAATCCGCGGCCAAATAAGCCGTGTGAACGAGGCCAAAGGCTCCATCTGCAGGCTCCTAATTATCAGTTGCAAACACAAAACACCAGCACAGCAAAAATAATAACCAGCTGTGTCAAAATTGACTAAACCTCTTGACCATAAAGCACCAACTAAGGAAAGAGGAATAAAGGTCCTAAAATATAACTTTTATTGATAATATCCTTAAAAAGTCAAAAACATATAAACAACACGTCTCTCAAACAAAAGATTAGAGAGCGAGATAACAGGACCATGTAGAAAGACCCTAGAAGACCCTAAAAAATTCCTACACTGTCCCTAACCTATTGAAATAGACAAATCGCCCCAAAAAGGGCGCCTCTGTCTGGAACCTCAGCCTGGTAACGAAATACCCTAGTAATCCCTCCGGTCCAGTCCCAACATGTTTCGATCAGCCCCACACAAAATAGTCACTGATCACCTCAGGGGACAGGATAAGGGAGTAGCAGGGAGTCTTCTAGGATCTTTCTACATGGTCCTGTCATCTTGCCCTCTAATCTTTTGTTTGAGAGACGTGTTGTTTATATGTTTTTGACTTTATAAGAATATTATCAATAAAAGTTAGATTTCAGAACCTTTATTCCTCTTTCCTGAGTTGGTAATTATCAGTTGCCCCTAGAGACTAACTACTATGATGTCTCCAAAACACAACACATTCACACAGAAAAGAGCATCCTCATGTTTTATTTCTTTATAGTGTTCTGTAAGAATCATAGAGAAGTACTAGGCACTGCAATATGTGTATCAAGAGATGGGACAACCTTTTGAAGCAAATCTGAAAAGTTAATGCCAACTTAATAATTCTCATTCTATGTCAATAAATTTAATCTTTTGGGCATAACTTAGATTAAATGAACATTGTTTTATATAACTAATAACTTTTATTATTATTATTATTATTATTATTATTATTATTATTATTACATTGTTTGTATTGGTGACGTAGATTCAGTGCCATGTAAGAGAAAAAACTTCATGAAGACAACATGAATGACTGCCTAAATAGAAGCTCCAAAGATGAATTTAACCTTGTCACCTTCTCAATGTCTTCATCGGGCCAACTTCAACTATCTTTTGGAATTCTGATTATTTATGTAATTACTATATTGGGAAACTTGACAATAATTTTTCTTGTGTGTTTGGTACCAAAATTACACACCCCGATGTATTTCTTCTTGTGTAACCTTGCTGTTGCAGATGTCACCTCCACCTCCACTTGCGTCCCTAAACTAGTATTTATGACACTGACTCAGAATCACAAAATCTCGTTTAGTTGCTGTATGGCACAATTATTTTTCTATGTTTTGTTTGTTGATGTTGAGAGTTTCATGCTAACATCAATGGCCTATGACCGCTATGTGGCCATATGCAGGCCCTTACAATATTACACGATTATGAGAAGGGATGTGTACATTGTCATGGCCGCTTCTTGTTGGCTACTTGCTGCTTTAAATTCTCTAATACATACACTGCTTACGTCTGTGCTACAATTTTGTTATTCCCATGAAATCAGCAATTTCTTCTGTGATCTGAATACAGTGGTTTCACTATCCTCCGCTGCCATTCAAAGCCGGCAAGTCTTCTTGTTCTTTGAACTTGGTCTCATTTCCTTTGTACAATTTATACTCACCATTATCTCATATATTTTTATCTTCTCCGCCATACTGAAGATCCGTTCCTCAGCGGGGCGGATGAAGGCTTTCTCTAGTTGCACATCGCACCTCATCACTGTTTTATTATTCTACCTGCCAGGCATATTCTTGTACATGAAAACGAACTCTAAAGATTCCAAGGAACAGGATATGCTGCTGTCAATGCTTTATCTTGTTATTGTTCCAATGCTTAATCCTCTTATCTATAGTCTAAGAAATAAAGAGGTTTGGGGGGCTATTACAGTGTTATCAAAGAACATAGCATGCTAAGTATTTTGCTGCTTTGATCAAATTTGATTAAACATTTTTTTTTTAGCAGGTTTGGATATGGTTGAATGGACACATAAGAAAACATTATACATACAATAAAAAATGTTCTTCATTTCAAAAAGTAGTGGGGATTGGGTTGTATTGTATCTAGCTTGGAGATAACTTGTGAGAAATAAAAATGTCAATGTTCTGTAGAAACCAGGTAACATAGCCTTCTACTCAAGATGAAGATGAAGGCTGCAGTATAATGATTGCGGCTTACATTTTTTGCATAATCCTTGTAAAGAGATATATGTTCAGAATTCAAAACAGATGAAAAAATATGTACTTCCAGCACTACATATCCTCAGATATAAAATGCACATCTTTATTGGGGCTCCATTTAAAAAACAGATAAAAACATAGAAAACCTAATGGGGAAATATACTCCTATTTACGCGTTTCGAGCTACTCAGCAAGCTCTTATTCATAACAAACCCTGTGGCATCAAAAACCCCATTACATAGTACCGTTATTTACTTGAACACCTGACATTTAACCTTCCATGTGCCTGCAGCATTTTCAAGGGATGGTTATTGAAAAGGTCACAAAACCTCCTAGAGGTGGGATCATGGAAGACTCCTTATGGATCAGGAGGCATTCTGGATCCTTACCCTCAATACAAGATTAATTACAAATCAGATGTTATGTATACATACAGTATTAATTTTGACTAACCATTTTTCTGAATATATTGTGTTTTGGGGCTGTATTTATTTAAAACTGCACGCATATTTTGATGTGTATTGTGACTTGTGTCTATGTTCTTTCTATGCTGCAGGCACATGCAGGGTTAAATATCAGGTTGTCAAGTAATTAATGGTACTATGTAATGGGGTTTTTGATATCACAGGATTTGTTATGAATAAGAGCTTGCTGAGTAGCTCAAAACGCGTAAACAGAGGTATATTGCCCCATTAATTTTTCTAGGTTTTTATCTGCTTATTAAATGGGACCCCAATAAAGATGTGCATTTTATATCTGAGGATATGCAATGCTGGAAGTACATATGTTTTTCATCTGTTTTGAAGACTTGTGCTTGCATTTTTGGATGGAATGCCTCTTCCCTGCACCGTGAACTATCTGCGAAACACTGAGCCCAGGCATACACCTTTTTCTGTTTATCTTATATGGTCAGAATTACTGTAGTGAACTCAATATTTGGATCACTAGTACTGCCATCTAACAATTTAGTTCAATTTCTTTGTCTCAACTATGGATGGTGCAAGCATCTTTTTACTTGAATACTAAATTTTTCTGCAGATCATAATATTACATTGATGATATGCAGTGTTTGGAGAAAGACAAGGCAAATTAGGTAGATGCCTAAGCCACTATTGAGGGAGAGGCACAATAAAGAATAGAGAAACATAAATGCTATACCTTTAAATGTCTTTGTAAATTCAATAAAATATTGGGGCAGAGTTACTATTTCAATTGGCTATTAATTATGGCTTAATTTATTCCAGAAAATTATATAAAAACCCTTTCCTGCCACACTTTTGTTAACATCTCTGCATTCTAAGGCCCCGTTCACACGGTTTATTGCCGACGGATTTGTGCGCCGTATTGAGCGCACAAAACCGCCGTGAATACGGGGCGGGACGGGGGCGGGGCCGGAGCGCGGCGGGGGCGCCGCTCCCGGCCCCATACAAATCAATTGTTTAGGCGCGTCCGCGCCGTAAATAATGTGCATGTCACTTTCTCCCCCCGCGGCGGATTTGCCGAGCGGGGAGGAGCGACGGATTCCACTGTTCTCAATGAGAGCAGTGGATTACCGTAATGACTCCGACGGATTGGCGCCGTATTGAAGCGCAAATCCGGCGCAGAATACGGCGCCAATCCGTCGGCAAATAAGCCGTGTGAACGGGGCCTAAGAATGATAACTGTTTACATTTTTACATCTATATAACCATTTCAGGGTTAGTGCTACATTTTACCATACCATATGATGTACTTAGAAACCAAAACAAATTTTTTGTAGCGTTAAATGGAGATAAAATGCAATTGTGCCACTTTTTTTTTTTGAGACGGGGGGAAGGTTAGGAGGGTAATTTTTATGGTGTTAAATTTCAGTATAAATGAAATGCTGTCTTTATTCTGCAAGTCAGTATGATTCCAGTGATGCAAAGTTTTAATTTCTATTTTTTAAATTTGCTTTGCACTGCCATTTCTGAGACTAATAACTTATTTCTCCATCTATGGTCCTGCGACAGGGCTTGATTATTTCAGGCTGAAGTATAGTTTATATTGATATAAGTTTAGAAAATGTTTGCATTTTTGAACATTTTTTCAGTTTTTCTAAATGGTGAAGCATGTTTCTTGACTTTTTATATTTTTACATATTTTATAAAATATGTTTTAAAGTTTTTTTAAATTATTTTTAGCCACTTTAACGTACTTAAAGAACACTAGTAGCAATTTGTAGGCTGCACAACTCCATAATTGTGTACAACATTTGTGGTGCTTACATCAAAGGAGGGCTGAACACTGCCCTACCAGTGTCAATCCAGAAATATCAGCTAAAGGAGCTGAACTCACATATTTTATATGAACATACGTAATGTCTTAATTGTATATTAACAGATCCAAAGAACCACGGTTAGAAGAGTACTATAGTGCAACATTTCATGTAAGACTACACTTATTCAGGTAAAGTATGGGAAATTAGATCTCTCCAATGATTACATCAGTGTGCCATAAACTTGAGCAAAAGGCTAGTAGTTGTAATCAGTGTTATAGCACACTGATATAGCTATTGGAGAGACCTCTTATCCTATACTATGCATGAAGAAGGGTAGTCTTACATGAAATATTGCACTATAAAAATCTGTTAACTGTGGTTCTTATTGGCTTGTTAATATACATTGCTTATGTTCATCCCAGATTTGTGAGTACAGCACCTTTCGTGGATACTTTAAGGGTACGTGACAAGTAGGGGGTATGATCGCATGTACATTATTCTTGAATACTAATATATTGCAAAATAATTCAGTTCAGGTTAATAACCATGACATACAGGGCTCTCCATAACCTGTAGCCCCATACATTTCTGCCTTAATATCTGGATACCTCCCCTCATGTAATCCTTTTCTTTAAACATTGTCTTTCTCTGTTGTTCTTGTCTGCTCCTCACACAACAATCTCCAAGATTTCTCTACTGCTTCCTCCATACTCTAGAACTCATTACCACAACACATCAGACTCTCCTCCACCTTCACAACTTTTAGAAGTGACTTAAAAAATCCATATCTTCAAGATATCCTACAATTTAGATGAACCTTGATGTCACAACTAGTGATGAGCGATTGTGACAACTATCGTTATCGATTCGATAGTCGATATCAGCAATTATCATGACAAAATCTGATAGTCGATAACAGATTATCGCGATGACCATTAAAGTCTATTAGAGAGGAACAAAACCTTCATTCTTACACCCAAACAGGGGTGGAGAAGCTGGAATTAACATCCACAACAGTAAAATGGATACGTGCTACATCTTAGGCAACACAATAAGGCAACAAGAGTCACAGAAAAAAAACTGACAGACTATTCACTATTCCTGTCTTGTACCACAGTATGACCCTTAAACCTGCATGATCCACAAACTAAAAAGTGCCAGAAGGCAGTATTATTTGAACCATCATTTTACTTGAACTGGACATTGACTATCCCTGTCCTGGGCCACAGAATGAGCCCCAAACCTGCATGACCCCCAGATTAAAAAGTGCCGGAAAAAAAAGTCTTTCAACCACCATTTTAGTTGAACTGGACATTGACTATGCCTGTCCTGTACCGCAGCATGACCTCAAAACCCGCATGACCCACAGATTAAAAAGTGCTGGAAAAAGGAGTCATTGAATCACCATTTTAGTTGAACTGGACATTGACTATACCTGTCCTGGGCCACAGCATGAGCCCCAAACCTACATGACCCCCAGAATAAAAAGTTCAGGAAAAAGGAGTCTTTGAACCACCATTTTAGTTGAACTGGACATTGACTATACCTGTCCTGGGCCACAACATGAGCCCCAGACCTGCATGACCCCCAGACTAAACAGTGCCGGAAAAAGGAGTCTTTGAACCACCATTTTATTTGAACTGGACATTGACTATACCTGTCCTGGGCCACAGCATGAGCCCCAAACCTACATGACCCCCAGATTAAAAAGTTCTGGAAAAAGGAGTCTTTGAACCACCATTTTAGTTGAGGTGGACATTGACTATACCTGTCCTGGGCCACAACATGAGCCCCAAACCTGCATGACCCCCAGACTAAACAGTGCCGGAAAAAGGAGTCTTTGAACCACCATTTTATTTGAACAGGACATTGACTATACCTGTCCTGGGCCACAGCATGAGCCCCAAACCTACATGACCCCCAGATTAAAAAGTGCCGGAAAAAGGAGTCTTTGAACCACCATTTTAGTTGAACTGGACATTGACTATGCCTGTCCTGTACCGCAGCATGACCCCAAAACCCGCATGACTCACAGATTAAAAAGTGCTGGGAAAAGGAGTCTTTGAACCACCATTTTAGTTGAACTGGACATTGACAATACCTGTCCTGTACCACAGCATCACCCTTAAACCTGCATGACCCACAAATTAAAAAGTGCCGGAAAAAGGAGTCTTTCAACCACCATTTTAGTTGAACTGGACATTGACTATACCTGTCCTGTACCGCAGCATGACCCCAAAACCCGCATGACCCACAGATTAAAAAGTGCTAGAAAAAGGAGTCTTTGATCCCCCATTTTAGTTGAACTGGACATTGACTATACCTGTCCTGGGCCACAGCATGAGCCCCAAACCTGCATGACCCCCAGACTAAAAAGTGCCGGAAAAAGGAGTCTTTCAACCACCATTTTAGTTGAACAGGACATTGACTATACCTGTCCTGGGCCACAGCATGAGCCCCAAACCTGCATGACCCCCAGATTAAAAAGTCCCGGAGAAAGGAGTCTTTGAACCACTATTTTAGTTGAACTGGACATTGACTATCCCTATCCTAAAGGGGTGTGTCTCTGGTGGTGCTGAAGCGGAGGCTGATCCTTGCTCATCCTGCTGAGGGACATGGGCTGCAGAAGAAGGCTTGGTCGTTGAGGTGACGGAGGAGGAGGCAGAGACAGAGGGTGTGACAGTGGTTGGAAGCCCAGGATCGGTGTGGCCTTTTTTGGCCAAGTGTTCCCTCCATCTCAACTCATGCGTTGACTAGACATGTTGGTGGTGGTTAAACACTTAAGATTTTTCCCTCCACTGATGCGTTTATGGCAAAGGCGGCATATGACATCGCTGGGTGAATCAGAGGCTTGCTCGAAAAAAGGCCCAGGCTTGAGAGGTCCTGGACCTTTTCGACAGCGATAAGCGAGGAGCGGTGTTTCCGCTGATCATGGCTGGTGGAATAATCTCAGCGGACTTCTGCGACCGCCCTCTCCATTTTTGAGGCGGGACCCGTACTGACACTACCCCATCATCTTCCTCCTTGTCCAGTTATGAAGCACTCGCAAGCAAATTCTGCTGAAAAGACCATGTTGGATCCGCAATATCGTCATCATTATCATCAACACAGGTGACTTCCTCGTCCTGACATTCTGCATCCTGGAGCTGCGGGCTACAAGCAACAGGCACTGCAAGGCGTTGCCGACCCCGGGATTTTTGTCGATTGACCGGCTTCCTTCTCCTCCTCTGATGGCATCAGCAATTGGGCATCAAAGCAGAAAAAATCATCCTCTATTGCCTCTTGATCTTTTGAAATGCCTTCTGACCCCAACCGCATTTTGTCGTCAAAGAGGTCTTCAGAAAATGTATTATTCACAAGGGTGGGTACACGAGTTGACATTTGGGCTGCCTTCGCTTCATGTTGGACGGATGCTGACGATGATGGTGATGACATTTGTGGCCGTGACTGGGAGGACAAGGAGGTAAGACTGCTGGATGCAGGTTGCATTAACCACTGAAGAACAGATTGGCGACGCTGATCTTTTCTGAGATTCACAGGGCCCTGACCCAGCGATGAAAGGCTTGATGGTCCTGCAACCGACAACCCCCTGGCTTGCGTGTTGTTGCCAGCACTGGTAGGAGCACCTTCTCTCATACCTCTACCACCATGTCCTACACCCCTCTTTGCTCGCTTACCAGCTGCATTTCGCTCCATGTTCAGAAAGATAAAAATTTAAAAAGGTATGGAAGAGTTTTTGTCAGTATCTTATTGAAAGACGGCAAATCACAGCTATTCTTAAATCCCTCTAATTTCCAACAGCCTACTAGGATTAGAAACAGAATTGTTTCTATCAATACTGTGAAATGCGGTCTGGTGGAAGAACCGTAAGACAAAATCAACAGTGTTC